>JAJMBS010000028.1:0-196989 GCA_030572775.1 [Lipomyces] yamanashiensis
GATGCGGTTGACACCAGAGTCCACATTGCTCGCGTTCGAGTCCTGGATCTCGCGCTCTGAAGCTGTTCCTAGCGGTCGTAGTGCAAATCTGGGTCGATCCATGATTTTTTCAACTGCGTTTGGTTTGATCTTCTGCCGTCGTGAGTGAAATGAGAAGGATGACCGCTGGATCAGTGTACATATTTCTAGAGTATCCTTGTTCGTGACCACGTGGATCTCCATCACACCAGCCAGCCAGAGAATAGCGTGGAAGAACCTGAGTCTGCATGACTGTCCATGTCATGACAATTGTATAGAACACGAAGATCTGTGTTACTGGGAAATGTAGTAGTGGTGGTGTTCGATATTTCTGTAGGCAATGCTGGTATTAGATAGCAGGGACCGTAATCAACTCCCCCAGCTTTCTGTATGCTCACTGTCGACCAGCACAGTTTCCGTTATTTCGATGTCATGGTAGACAGACAAAGCACTCATTCTTTTCCAACAAGACCACCGTTTATTACATCTACGATATTGGGCTTAGAGTAGCTTTTAGTTTGTACTTATAAATATACATTTGAGATCTGAATATCCCGAAAATACTAATTCCGACTCTGTAATCTGATGTTCCGATTCAGCCAGTAGCTGCGGTTCTCATACCAATCCTCAATACGAAATTCACAGCTCACAGAAACTCAGAGTAGCTCACACCGGATATTAATAAAAAAAATTCAGACAGTTCTGAGGGTATTAAATATACTGTTCACAACAATACACTGCAGCGTCAAGCGTGCAAATCGACAAAGGGGGCAGGCTAATGCAAACGACAAAATTATGCAATTAAACAAGCAAGGCCATAATCCAGATACTCTAGTTCAGAGCAATTGCATGCACAGTTAGGCAAGTATAGGTCGAAGTAGTTCCAATTTTATTTGTGGCTGTCCAGGCAGTGGCATTGCGAACGGATAAATCAGATCGAAACGCGGGCTCCAGGGTCCTGCAATGTTGCGTCGATAAGAAAGCTTAATACGATTCACAGCTTGTATCATAGGGTGGGCTGCCATAAAAATATCTGGTTGATCTCTTTGCCCAAGTAAAGCAAAGTTCCGTTAATTGGTAGGGCATGACTGGAAAAGTAAGATTCAAACTAAGCACTCTCAGTCCCTGCTGCAATAAACGTCTTACCGCTCCTGTCGTCTCGGGAACAGGAACCGCTGCGTTACCGTCGGGAACAGCATTTAGGGGCAAGTCCGAGAAAGAGCCTAGCGGCAACTTGAGCTCTTGCAGTCGAATGAACTTGCTAAGAAGAAGTGCCTGCATTCTCTGAGCATTTGGAGTTGTAATTTCATCACGAGTGCCAAACGATGTCAGATTCCTCAGCTGGTTCGTTAACTGGTGAAACGCCTGTGAAAAAGCAGCTGAATCATCAATTTCATAGACATATAAGCGGCTCAGCACTGGGCATTGTAGAACCAGTTCATAAAGGAACTCAACGGCGACTTTAGTGTGGATGGGCTAACGAATCCAATCGACCGAATAGAGTAATATTACGCATTCTGCTAAGAACATTAAAAGCAGTTATTCCGCTTATCTTAGCCAAATCCCCAGCATTCAAATTGAGCTGGAAGTCCACTTCCTGCTCGGTAAGTCCCACGCAATCTGCCTCTCCAAATTCTTCGCCCATAACTGTCTTGATTCTAAACAATATAAGCACAACTCAAACTAAAGATATCAATGTAGTTTATACTCAATGCCAGGAAGCTTTAGATGCCAGTACAGTAACAGGAGAGTCGTTCGCTGAGGATGGGAAGTTGGGATGAGATTTGAAGACTGACTGAGACGAACTACAGATGAGACGAGTTCATAGAGTTTGTTTCTGCGGCTCAATATTACTATTATCTTACTAAGCACTGCACAACACCCTCACCTGTAAGCATCGGATGAGCCGAAGTGCCTTTTCCGCTGAGTACAAAAATAAAGAATCTTTCAAGCATTTGCGGAGAGTGATAGATGAAATATAACACGAAAGATTATAGTACTGTATAATTGCGTAGTACAATAGAAAGCATCTTATCTTATCTGACTGAGTTTTCTCGAGGGGTCCTCGCTAACTCCGCAGCGCACGCGAGCAAGTGCGGAAAAGGCGTAGTTCGGCAATTCCGAAGAGACTCGTCCGGCTGGGAAAAAGGAAGGATTATCGCGGGTTTTTGGACGCGGTGCAGTATTCTTTAATAGTACTGTATTGTGCTCCATTGTGATTGTGTTAAGAGTGGTGATGCTCGAGCAAGATGACAGAGAAACAGGAATCTGAGACTACACAGAACGAACAGAATGAGAACGGGCAGCAAATATCACGGGTCAAAACAGAACAGCTTGAAGATCAAACAAATTTGCTGCCCTTTGGGCAACTCATGATCGTCTTCTTCGCTGTATGCTTGTCTCTGTTTGTGTCCTATATCGACCAGTCTGCTCTCGGAAACATGCTGCCAACCATTGGCAAGGACCTCAACGCCGAGTCAACGATATCGTGGGCTTCGACGGCAACCATGATCGCGAATACTACGTTTCAAGTGCTTTATGGACGGTTGTCTGATATCTTTGGACGCAAGTATATCTTTTTGTCGGCGCTGGCGCTGTTGTTCGTGGGTGATTTGTTGTGTGGATTTGCGCAGACCGCAGCCCAGTTTTATGTCTTCAGAGGTATCGCTGGTATCGCAGCCGGCGGTATCAATGCTCTTGCGATGATCATCATCTCTGATATTGTGACCCTGCGGCAGCGAGGAAAGTATCAGGGTTTTCTCGCTACGACAATCGGAGCTGCTAACACAGTGGGTCCATTCATCGCCGCTGCGTTGATTGATAATGTGAGCTGGAGAGTGCTGTTCTACATTGTTGGGCCATGTGCGCTTTTATCACTGGCTGTCTCGTGGTTTATCATCCCGCTGAAGTTCACTCCAGGCGGCTATAAAGCCAAGCTGAAGAAAGTCGATGGCTGGGGCATTCTTCTGTCCTCTATCGCCGTCATCTTTCTGCTTATTCCAGTGAACAGTGGTGGTGTGGAGTGGCCTTGGAACAGTGCCTTTGTGATTTCGTTTTTTATTATCGGCGGATTGGCTGCCATTGCGTTTATATACGTTGAAAAAAAGGTGGCGCGATTGCCCATGATGCCATGTAAGTCCTTATGCAATAATATCAAAAGAGAGAGCTAATTAGAGCAGTGAGATTATTTCACAGTAAAGTACGAGCGGCGATGTTTCTTCAAGTGTTCTTCACTGGTGCGGTATACTTTGTGCAAGTCAACTTTTTGCCAGTATATTTCCAAAACGCGCGTGGATATTCGCGTATGTTTTCGGCGGTCATGTTACTGGCTATGGTCGTTCCGCAGGCTGTGACGTCTACATGCGCCGGGTTGATTATGACAAAGACAGGAAAGTATGCGATTGTAGTGCGGACAGGTTCGCTTGCATTGATGGTCGCTACCGCGATACAGCTTGGAATATACAACGACACCACGCCATCAGGCGTACTCGAAATTCCACTGATTGTGCAGAGTATCGGTATTGGGTGTACCTTTCAGCCGGTTTTGATTGCATTAATGGCAAATACGCCAAAAGCAGATCGTGCGGTCATCGTTTCCGTGCGAAATCTCTTGAGATCGTTAGGAGCTGCTGTCGGGTTAGCTGTTGCGTCAGCGTTACTGAGTAACGTGTTGCTCGCGAATGTGCCGGACGATATTCCGGCTAGTATGCGCGCCGCTATGGAGACCTCTGTATTTGCTGTGCCTGATTTAACGACGTTAGACGATGCGCAGGCGAAGAGTGTACGGCACGCGTATATGATTGCGCATCGTGCCGTGTTTGCGTTTTACGTACCGATGACAGTTCTCTCATTTGGGTTGTCGTTTTTCGTGAAGGAGAACGGACTTGAACGACAAGAGGAGAAAGTTGAGAGGGAGGAGGCAGAGAAGCGATTGAAGGAGGCCGATTTGGAGCGCAATGAAGTAGTTGAAGAAGGCGATGCCAGTGTCGAGGGAGATCACTTGGAGGAGTCGATTGAGGACTCAATGGAGCAATCGTTGGAGAGACGGATTACCAGTCATAGTGTGATTGAGGGAAAGAATGATGAGAAGAATTGAGATGCATTTTGTTAGACAATTTATTGCTTGCTTGATGACTTTTTACTTGAATGGCTGATTATCTAGATGTTTTAGTTTACTATTTAATATTTAATATTTAATATTATAGTATTATAGTATTGTACTAACTATAGTTACTGCAATCCTGGTAACTATATCTAGTCCTGAAAGATAATGGTTGATGCTATTTCAGTCTATTGTTTACAGTTCAAGAATAGCAACACTGGTGAACTTTAAGTTTTAATTGAAACTTTATTTATAATCTAATCTCAATCGAGGCTAGTGCAGATTATTCAGGCCAGGCACAGATTAAACGGCTACGTCATTCTATACACGAAACAGCTACTTCGTAGCAGTTGTGTAGTATATGGAGTATATATAAAATATTATAGAATATATAATAGAATATAATAGTATAATAATAGAATAGCAAGGGTAATGGTGAAATTGTAAAAGAGTATGTATGTAAAGCAAGAAAGTTTAGCTCCGAACTGAGGTAAAACACTCAAAAGGCTCTCCCTTCCTCCTGTTTCGCTTTGTCTTCTCTGCTCATCCTCCTCCAGCAGCTTCACGACACCCAAAAATGGTCCCAGAGTCAGTCGACGAACGTATTCTTGAGGAGCATCTGCTCAGAGACAGGTTCTACAACCTCGATTACACCTCGATGTCGGCTGCTGCTGCTGCGAAGGCCGCTAGAGCAGCGAGCGGGGTGTCAGGACACTTGACCGACTTGTTTGAGATGTTTGCTGCTTTTGCTGCTTTTGCTGCCTTTGCTTTGGTTTGTTGCATGTTTATTGTTTTTGTCAGAGGTATTCACTATTTTGATTCTTTGTTGTGAGTGTTTGCTAACTGAACAGGCCTCATCCGCCGTAGCAAACAACCCCTGCTCCCGATCTCCCTCATCGCCACTCCACCACTTTCCTCCTCCTCGACATTTAGTTCCTCTTCGGCAGCATCGTCACCTGCTCTTTCTGCTTCCTCATTTTTCTCCTCGTCATCTTTTGGCGGAGGAATTAAGGAAAAGTACGCCAAACCCGCCGGTGCTTTCGAAAAGCTTTATGCTCTCATGTCCGACGACAGCCGTTACCGCCAGGACTAATCCTCTCCTCCTCAATTATCATCATCATTTTACGATAACGACTGCATTTATGATTATTGTTTGCTAATTGTTGTTTGCTTTCTTGGAGTTTTTTTCATCTGCGCTCGTCACACCAAAACAATGTTATTCGAATCCGGTTAGTGTGCGCCACACTCACTGCCACACTCGCTCTCCTCACTCTATTCTATCTGTTATTCTATGCTTTATAAAATGCCATACGATATTATGGCATTTTATAGGATGCAGAATAATAGAATATGAATAGACAATAGAGTATACACGTGGATGCACGGTTAGTCGCTTGGGATCGCTTGTGAAAACTGGCAACCGCAAACGCTCATATACGTAAAACATGTGATCTTCCTCTGTGTCATTGCCATCGCATTTGCCTGTGCTTTTTCTTTTGCTATTGCTAGTATTATAATGACTGCATATAATGATTGTTTGTATTTTGTCCTGCTTAGCTTTGTTTTGTTTTGATGTGTCAATTTTCATCTCATTCATTTTCGTGATTCCGTTTGTGAGTTCGATCACGATTGCGAAATATCATTGCTTTTGTTGGTTTTTGTTAATAATGGGTCTCTTTGGTTGGTTGCGTTGCATTTCTAATATATATATATCTATCTGTGCATTATACATATTGTTTACTGTTAAGAGAAAAGTGTAGATTGTAGATGTATCTGGCACGTTTATAGTGAAATATTGACGGCGATGATATTAGAGTAGATTACGCAGGGATTATTTACTCAACTAAGAATAGTAATTAAATCCAGTATTTTTAATTCACCCGTGATCTTTTCTTTTCTGTATTGTCAAATAATTGTTATTCAATAACCTTGCCTATTTCGATAAAGTGTTCACTTTATTAGACATTTCTGTCAGAGGAACTGAAAATGACGTCGATCATTTTTATGCGCTAGCTCGATCGTTAGATTATGCAAGATAAATAAAAAAACAATAAGCAAGCTAGATAAATATAGAAATTTTGACGAAGGTTTTTTTTGTTTATTTTTATTTATTTTAGATATTTAAATAAGAAGATGCTGAAATTGTTGTGTTTTATTGGGCTTTGCTGATTATTTGGATTATTGGGAATAATTGATTAACTGGATTCTCTTCCATTTTTGAGGATTAATAATGGATTTATTTGCTATTTTCATTTCCTGATTTTATTTATAATTCCAATTATTTATTCAGACACTCAGACTTTGTAATATATCTTCTACATTTACATAGTTTTAATATCTTTCTTACAATGAGGACTTTTCACTGTGTTTCCTTGAATAGCTCTCAGATAGAGATCTCAGAGTAGAGTATATAATCCGATTTTAAATATCTTTTGTAATATTATTAAGAAAGTTCTTAACAATATACTTCTAAAAATCTGAAACAGAACTAAGGTACGATACTCCATTGCTTATACAATGATACAAGGACAGCTTACATTCCTTCCCACCCCTCAATCAGTACCCATCTCTTAATATTAACTCCAAAGATCTCCTCCTCTCAATATCTCCTCGTTATCAATCATCCGTATGGTGAATGATCACGCATGTAGCGGTGCGCATACACTACATCTTTTTAGATTTTATTGTCTGACATTTCGTCATATTAAAATCAACTCATATATCATATAAACTCTTCAAGTATTCATCCTGACTCTATGTTTCTTCTAAAAATCCATTTATAAACAAACAAGGAATGACTATATGCTATTATTCAAGAGACATCTTTTTTTCCATACTCTAAAGAGAATTATTAATTGTGTTTCCTGAATTACGTAAAACTGGATTATTTCAGCAATAGCATATCTCAATAGTTTTGATGAGAAAAAGTATGATTAAAACCCATATAAAAACATAAACTCTGTAAATTCCAAAAAATGCAATTCAATTTCGACGTGTTTGAAAGCTACGATATTCATCTTTGCATGAACTGTATACTCTCGGTAAATAAAGCAAATAAATCAGCGGTAATTAGACGTAGAGTGGTTAAGGATGAGGTGTTAAGAGAGGGTTATATGTTCACATTAAATTCGCGTGAAAGATGAGCAGTTAACTTATCTATTACCATCATTACAACACCTCTTTCTGTTTAAAAACACTGAACCAGATGAATCCTTGGCTGTAATATGATAGCATATCTATCTACCTCTCAGATTATACTCAGTAATAAGTATACTCAGGAAACAGGGATATCGAAACGTTGCTTTGATTCTGTTTGAAACTTTCTCATCGCACTATAATACACTCCTGTCTGCGCAGTATGGTCGTGATCTAAGTGACACTTTGGCGGTTGAAAATATGTATGTCAAACAGTATCAATTGAGGTTTCCGTACTTTCAGATCGATAATCTCATTTTAATAACACTAAGCCACCCAGTCATCAAAGAGAGATTACACATTTCCCAGTAACAGCTCTGACATCCCACGTTTTAAGTTCAACATTCTCATTTTCCAACTCCAGCTCCGTCTCCGCATTCTTAAAGAATTCATCAGACACCGCACACCTTACGATCATAGCAAGTGTAAGAGCAAAATTCGAGAGAATAATAGGTACAGCTAGCACCGCACATGCAATTCTGAATCCGTACCAGTTAAACATATTGTAGGGTTCGGTAAGAGCATGATAAAATTGCCATGACGAACCAGAAAGAGGCGAAGTCGAGCATTGCGAGTGAGACTAGGGTAGCGAGGTATTGTAGGATCAGGAAGGTCACAAGGATTGTGTTTTTCGGGTTTGTGACGAGGTAGTCTTCGCAAATTGACGGCCATTACGAGGAGATAGTGAGCGCCTTGTCCGAGTGGTCCGATAGCGATGAATGACGAGAAAAAAGGGTCACGGTCCGGTAGGCCGGAAGTTAATAGTTTCCAGATATAGATCACCATAAACGCATACGTTAATGCTTCTCAGTTTCTCTATAACAGAGCGGTAACGAAAACCCTATGTAGTTTCCATCCAGTGGGGAGGAACTTGGTTGCCATTGCGCCGGCTGGCGTGCACTACGTGCCCGATCACTGGCAGCAGGATAGTCGCGTTAAAATGAGGTTGAGCAAGTATACGCCGCAAAAACCGGTATAAAGTGAGACCCTAGGAGCTGGACAGGCACGAGGAGTAGGCTAATCCATCACAGAACATAGCAGATCCAAATGCGTTGTTCCAGTCATATAATCGGCCGTAGCAGAGATCGTGATCAAGACAGCGAGGGGTAGACATTCCCAGTACAATCCCTGAGTCGAGTGATTGATTACACGCGGGTTGATTGTAGAGAAGAAGAGGTGTCGTGAGAGGGAGCAGGCGAGGCGAGTTTGAGACTAGCTAGGGGGGAAGATGTAGAAGATCATACCTAGGCCGTAAAACCACGCAGCGGGTGATAGGAAGTTGAAAAGTAGGATGGAACAGCAAACCATCTATTCAGTCAGTATAATTCGCTAGAAGACGGTATAGAGCATACGCTGGGGCGAAGTTGTGGACGCGATAGATAACTGCGCTGCGCTGCGCAGGTTTTTGAGTATCATCACTGTAGATCTAAATCCATGTCAGATATGTGCAGTATCTAAATGTATAAGGATATAAAACTAAAAGAGGAATAGCAAAAGAAGAAGGCGGATATCAGAGAACAGAGGAGAAACGAAAGCCGGCAGACGAGCTTCTGTGCGGAGCACCAGCCACCGTTGGTGATCAATTCAGTGAGCTGTGTTCAGAGTGAGTTGAGATAAGATAGTTGGATATGCAGTAGCAAATATTGAATACAACTATAGCAAGATATACAATAGAACACTCTTTACTGGCAATTCAGTCTGGTAGCGATGATATTTCCATCGAGCCGCATGGACCGGATAAGATACGATTGTTGTAGCTATGGTGTACCATTGTATTTGAGATATTAGTGAGAATACATAATATTGAGCTGAATGTAGTGTAGATAACAGTATAATGTCAACAGTATCTAGTGAGTCTTGAGTTGGGTTTAGTGATGTAGTCGTGTTTGGTGAGTGTTTAGTGAGTGTTCAGTGTATTTAATGAAGGTGGGGGTGGATTATTCAGTGAGGATATTGAATATCATACACAGTAGTTAATAATAACAGTCAGTAAACAGAATACAGTGATTATTAGTGAAAGACTTTTACTATTTTGACTATTTTATTACTTTGCTACTCTCAGTATTCTCAATATTCTTGCTTTCTAAATAATCTCCATCGTTGTTCATAACCATTATATCGCTCTTCTCACTCTGCCTCAGTAAACACTCTTCCACTATCTCACTCCAACCCTCTTCTTCCTAACTATATACTATCCATATGAACACTCTCTTCATTACTCTTCTCTGTCTCATATAGTCACTCTCATCTACTCTCATCTACTCTCATCTACTCTCATCTACTCTCATCTACTCTCTCCTACTTATCCATCAACGGCTAGATCATCCACTCCGGGTAACTCTTCGGCGTAATTCAGCAGCCTGGATGCAACAATAATTGACAACCCCACCAAGAACGCCAGCAAAGGCAGAGTGGATGACCTGAGCGAAGCAGGTTCAATGAGCAGAGCGGGTTCACACGACCTGTCAAATCTGGATCTGCACAAGAGAAGCACTGAGTTGTTGGTTCAGCCGGACGAGGGAAATCTGAGGGCTTTGGCGGACGCGATGGATCTTGCCAGGAGTACCAGCAGGTGTGTCTTTTGATCTTGTGAAGATATTGTTCTATGTGTGTATAAAAAAAAGCAGAGACTGGAAGGACTCTATGTGCACTCAGATCAGCATACTATCTCTACTCAAGGCTAACTGAACAACAGTGCCGCGGCTACATCCCACGACCAAGGCAAACAACCCACCACCACCTCCCCCACCACCACCAACACAACACCCTCAACAAGTCCTACAATGCGCCAGAACTCTCAGTTCTCAAAGCTATCACCAAACAGTCTCTCTCAGCAGGGGAGCAGCAGCAGCGGAGAGTCCCCAGAGGCCACTTCGGAGAACGGCAGTCGTGGAGCGCATCCTGCTGCCAAACGGCGCAAAGTTGATCACGGTATGACTCTTTTGTTAGAAATACCAGGAAATATGCTGATTGTATAGCATGTATATATTGCAGACGATCCCACATGACCTGCGACTCAGGTATCTACTCCTTTAAAACCTGCAAGTGCAGAACTGATGATCACAGGCCGACCCTGCTCGCGATGTGTCAAGCGTAATATTGGTCACCTCTGCCACGACGAGTCGAAAGAACCTCCAGCACTTGCCACCTCACCTTTCAAACAGCGGAGCGAAGCACTGGTGAAGGAAGAGGCAGTATCTCCAGGCACCGTTTCCTCTCAATACGAACAAGTATATCAGCCTCCACCACCTCCACCTGTCCGAAAATCAGGGTCAACATCAGCTGCAGCGTCTACAGCGTCGACTCCAACAGCCACATCTACCTACGGGATTTCAAGTCAAGTCACTACAGCGCCGTTGCCAATCGGACCAAGTGCGCATGCGTCACCAGAAGACTGGCCGATCGGGGGAAATTCAACGACTGATTTACTCACAAACTTGACACCATACCAGCAGCCGTTGTTTTTCTCTGAAGGGGCTGGAAGCGAGTTTTCTTCATTAAACGATTTTCTGACAATGATCGAAGACGTACCTGCTACTTCACTTCCTCCGCTTGAACCCATCCAGCAACCTCTTGGTACTCCAGAACCAGCTATACGTGAAGAAACGCCTGATGTGGCTTTAGCTACCGTACAGTCAATCCCCAGCCCATCTCAACTTCTTGTACCACCTGATTCTCAACAACAGCAACAGCCGAACCCGTTTTCTGCGCGTGCAAATGAGAATCTGACACTTACTACCCCTACAAAGCCTATGCAACTGCCCGAGACCGCTAAAGACAAGTTTTTCCTTACCGCTGCTGATCCCGCTGATGGTCCCGACCATACACCAGAAGAACGACTAAAACAAGTTATCAATGCCAAACTTGAGGCTGGGTTACTAGCGCCGTATAACTATGTAAAAGGATATGCTCGGTTACAGCGATATATGGATAGACATATGGCTGCTGCATCACGGCAACGGATTCTCAAACCTCTTTCAATTTTCCGGCCTGCATTTCGCGCTATCGCACAGACTTTGATTGATGTCGATCTCGTGCTTGTTGAAGAAGCGTTTGAACGCATGCTTCTTGACTATGACCGTGTCTTCACTTCAATGGCTATCCCGGCTTGTTTATGGCGGCGGACAGGTGAAATTTACCGCGGCAATAAAGAATTCGCAGCACTAATCGAAGTTCCCGTCGAAGACCTACGAGACGGAAGGATCGCTATTTACGAAGTGTTAAGTGAAGATTCCGCTGTCAATTACTGGGAGAAATATGGTAATATTGCGTTTGATTCTGGTCAAAAAGCTGTTTTGACTAGTTGTACATTACAGTCGCGAGACGGGAGTCTAAGACGATCATGCTGTTTTAGTTTTACGATTCGAAGAGATCGGTATAATATTCCTAGTTGTATTATTGGAAATTTCATTCCTATACATCCATGAGCATGTGAATGCTTGTGCATGTAATTTTCTTTTCTTTTTTTTTATTCGTTGGTTTGGGTTGTTTTTATGGGTTTTGAGTGTGTATTGATAGTGTAAATATTCATGTACGATTAATGAATGCTCTCGACTTTTTGTGTACGTGCTATTAAAGACCTTTGCCTGATTAAAAGCGTGTCTGTATACGATTAAACTAGAGATTTACGAATAATGGGTATAAATTGTTTGTTACTTGTGATATCCGCTATTCGCTATTGTTTATAAAGAGTGCTGTTTCGAATTATTCAGTAGATTAACAAACCTTGTATACATAGACATGTTCATGTCTGGATAGTAAGTAATCAACTGAAAAGAAAAATATTCGCGAATCAAAAGCTGGACTAATTCGTAGCTAGCATGAAATGTAAGTCGGTTGTGGCTCAGTCACAGTATACTTTGAAGTTAATTTTTTGGATGAAGAACTTTTTGAAGAAAAAGGTTTTGAAGTTTTGATAGTTTGTTTGTTTGTAGAAGAGGTTTTTATGCTCATTGATACTGGTTTGCCGGTACTTCTTGTCTTAGTTGATTTGCTTCTAGACGAGGTCTCTTAGCTCATTAATGCTGCCTTGCTAGAACTTGTTGATGTGACAATTGACTTGGTCGTTGACGGTTTAGTACTCGTCGTTGACTTGCTTGTAGATGCTGCAGATGACGTTTTGACTGTCGATTTGTTTGTAGACGAGGTCTTCTTGCTCGTTGAAGCTGCCTTGCTGGTAAAAATGGTCCCCTTACTTGTTGACGGCCAAGTAACATGTTTGCTAGTAGTAAGAGCCTTCTTGCTTGTTGACGTCGTAGTAACTGGCTTACCAGTACTTGTCTTTACAGTCGACTTGCTTGTAGAAGTGGCCTTCTTTGTAATTGAAGCTGACACCGCTGTAGCCGTAAACAGCGGATAATAATCCTTAAAGAAAACTCCACGTCAAAACCGAGCCATACGGCGGTACCAACATCGTTACCGTTTTATCAGCGATAGGAAGGGTACCACTAGGAACTTTCGCCGGGTCGTAATAGTATTTCTTGTAGCCGCTTACTTGGGTAGACCCTACGTCTAGATCAAGGCATGTATCGGCTTTACCGCAGTGGCAGACATCGATGTAGCAGGAATCTTGACTTTATATAGAAGATTGAATTGATTGTTGGTAACCTTCGGGGTTCACGCAGAGGACTGAGCTGATTATATTCTCAGCTTTGGCTGTGTAAACTGAAGATAAGACTGCGATTAAAAATAATATTTCTGATATATAAGTACCATGATGTCAGAGACTTGACAAGATAACTGATTCTGATTGGGAGTTATAGCAGATGACTGAATGATTTTATATCTTTGATGATGACAGCGGGTAGAAGAGTGATGGATGACAAGATAACAGGTTTTGTAGACTCAAAGAACTATCGCAGTACATTGTACTCTTTCGAGGCAATGAAGCTGTAGGGACAGTTGACTCGTGCGTAGTACCCTGGACTGAGCTCAGGGATCTGAACAGAATATTGGTATCGATATACTATCATAACACTGAGCAGTTTCCAACAGAATTCACTATCTTCTTACTAAAAATACACATGAACATACGAGCTCAGAAGTGGAAACAAGCAAGACAGTATATTCCATTTAAAGGAATCACCTGCTGCTGTTTGGTCGTTGAGAGGAGCTCTTGCAGGTGGAAAGTCGTGTGTTAATTTGTTTCAGTTCCTGGCAGACAAGAACAAGTCAAAGATAAAGTACTGATAGATAATCACTTAGAATGAATGATAATGATAAGGCAAAATCATTCGAAGATGTCAAAACGAACATTGTCAGTGAATTCTTCAGCGCAGAACAGCGTTTGCAACAAACACTCAACGGAATGGAAAACCACAATGAAGAAAGTCGTTACAAGTCAGACATCTCTATGCTTTAATCCGTTTGTTTCTTTATGGCTTTAGTTGTTCGTGAATACATCCCTAGAAACCTTACAATATTTCCAAACATTCGCACACAAGTGCCATTTATACAATATAATCAATCAAACAGTGTTTGCTAAGGCAGCAGTGGTCTTACTAATAAATTTAATAATCCAGCCGCACACCTGCACAACTCATCGCGATTGTTTGTCTGACTCTGCCTTGCTTTCATCCTGAAGAAGCAGTTGACGATAGAACCGCTTGCAGGATGATTGGAGTTCTGTTTATAGCAGCTGCGATTGTGGCGATGTTGTATTTAGTGCGCCGGAGTCAGGTGCTTTCGCCGCTTGAGTTGGCGGTGCTTGGTGATCCTGCGCTGGCGGATTCGCCCTTGACTACCCGGGATGGTGAATTGGTGACAATCAACCATGTTGTGCCTGGTTCTGCGAGTATTATTCCAGTTCAGGTAAGGATTGTGAATGTGAGGGCGTCGACGACGAGGAATCCACATCCGGGAAACTTGCCAGTGATTGTGTTGCTTCATGGTTTAGGCGGACAACTGGCGCAGTTTGATGCGTTGGTGGATTACTTTGCATACTACGCTGATGTTTTGGCTGTTGATCTTCCGGGACACGGTGGATCGCCGTATGACAAGTCATTGGGCGCGGAGGTGTATACTACTGCATCACTGGTGAAGCTTGTGAGCGAGTGTGTGGACGCAAAGTTGGGTGCTGACCGTCAGTTTGTGGTCGTGGGCCATTCACTTGGATGTGCTCTTGCATGCAAGCTTGCACTGGACGAGACTATCGCAAGACGGATCAGGTCGCTTGTGGCAATTTGCCCACCTACGTCTCTTTCACAATCAGCGCGCCGTGCGCAGAAAATCGCAAAATTCGTACCCTCTCTTGTTTTTGATCTCTTCCGCAGTTTCGACCGTCGCGGCGGCCTCAACTCCATCTCCGTCTCGCGCATGCTCGGTGAATGCGACGGTGATGCTCAGCTTGAAGAGACTATGCGTCGCAGGCAGTTACGGTGGAATTTGCAGGTGAATACAAATGTTTGGCTACGTGTCGCGGCGGGGGCTAGTGTGCCTGAGATTCCAGACTGGCAGAAAGTCAGCGTCCCCTGCTGTTTCATTGCGGGCGAACAGGACCACGTCACTCCTCCCGCCAATGCTGAGCTGATTGTAGAGGCCATGCGATCTGTTCGCACTTCGTCTGATCCAGAGATCAGACTGACTGTTATTCCTAAAGCGGGTCATATGTGTCTTGTCGACAAGCACCAAGCTGTCTGCGGCATCATCAGCGATTTCATAGTTGCTACAGTCGACGAACGTCTTTCCTTAGGTTGGCAACTAGCCGATCTTGCGACTCGAGACGACAAATGGAGTTTGAAGAATGAAGCTAAATGGCGCGCTGCCGCTGCCGTCTCTTCTCGAATCGGAACTTCATCTTTACGGGCGATGAAGACTCTTCGCGAACATGATCCTGATTCGAACCCTGTTAAATTAGAACAATCTCACCCTGAAATCACAGACGTGATTGATATTTCGCGTGATGTGCCACCCTACGAACCTTCTTCGTTTCGACAAATCACATACCACAAATTCCCCACCGTCTCCAAGATCCCACCCACTCGCAAGCAAGTCAACGACTTCATCTCACTAGTGGATTCAATCCTCTACCGCGAGGGTTCTGCTGTTTCCGACCGTGTTGTTGGCATACACTGTCATTATGGGTTTAACCGGACTGGATTTTTGATTTGTTCGTATCTTGTGCAAAGGATGGGTGTGCCTGTTCGCGAAGCTGTCGAGCAATTTAAGAGAGCTAGACCGCCGGGGATAAAGCATCCTCATTTTATTGACGAGTTATATGTTCGGTATACTCTGTAGCTGCTTTTGAGCTGTCGTTGTAATCATCTGGCCTAAGGATAAAAGTAGAATTTGTGTTTGCGGCGTTTGGATTGCTTAGAGTAATTTGTATTATTAGTGTCCGTGATTTCGGAATTAATTCATGTTCAATTTATACAAGTAGTAGTAGAACCTAAAACGCAAGCCGTCTTCTCAATGTTCTCAGTTCCTGCGTCCGAAGAATCGAAATCCCGAGTTTACTTACTTGAAAATCATGTCTTTCCCATAAAATCCGCTCCCACAACATGACCAGAGCAATCGGCAATTTTATAGTATAAAAGATATAAAAAAAGTTATCCACCGATAGCTTCTGTAAATCTGAAAACGCAACCGAGCGCGGGATCACAGGGATCTGCGAACTTTTTTGGGTTTCGCCGCCGGTTTTTTCTTTCCATGCTTCCACGATGATCTCGCCTGGAAGACATTTGAGGGGGTTAGTGCCGTACATTAGGGATAAGCCTCAATCTTTGGTGAAGATGA
The DNA here is from genome assembly GCA_030572775.1 of [Lipomyces] yamanashiensis. Taxonomy (NCBI): domain Eukaryota; kingdom Fungi; phylum Ascomycota; class Lipomycetes; order Lipomycetales; family Lipomycetaceae; genus Myxozyma; species [Lipomyces] yamanashiensis. The sequence continues at coordinate 16,049 of JAJMBS010000028.1, forward strand.
AGAGTTTTGTTAAATTTGGCATCACAGGGAGGGCATTTGCGATGCCGGACAGAAAGCTGTAGATGTTTCTTGTATCGTTGCTGGTAAGAAAAGAGTCATAATAAAAGTGCGATCCTAGAAGTGAAATAGACGCGTATAGACTATGACCAAAAGCGTCGTAAAGTGGTAATTGGATATACAAGTATTCGAGTAGAGGCCATTCAGTGGGGGCAGATTTTTCGAGCTCGGAGGACTTTGTTGGGCGTAGTGTTGGCGGAGTAGTTTGGCTGTCGTGGTATGCGATATCGTCATCTGGCTTAGCGTAGAGTAACTCTTCAGAAAGGGAATAACTGAGATGTAACTTTTTCGTGTATGAAGCTCGGTTTCTGATAATTGTAGAAAGACGATCGCCTTGTCCACCGGCGTAGGCTGGGGTTTCTGCTGAGTAGTATTGGCCGTAGGTGATGTATCGGGGTTGTAATTCGTTGACGAGGGGAGAGAGGATGAATATGACTCCGAGTGCAGTGATTTGTTCGGGGAGAGAAGATAACACGGGTAGTGCAGCTACACAATTAGCTAAGAACTGTAATAAGTGAGATAACACTTACCGTTGTAATAGTAATTACGTTCAGGTTCAGACAAATACGTGAATACAAACGTCCACATAAACGTCTCTAATCCTGAAAACAACTTCAACACTTCCGACAGTGATCTCGGATCCAAAATCCACACCCATCCCACATTACTATCAACAGCTAGTCTTGAAACGCCAGAAAAGTCCCGATGGCCGAGAAGTTGCTGCGCGTCGTCGTCGTAGAGACGGAGGTCGCGGGCGTATTCCTCGCGATTTGTGCGGCCGGCGATACGTTCAGCATTTGGGATAAAATCAGATAGTTCGCCTAGAATTCTTGTATATAGTGGTTTTTCAAGCCGTTGACGAGCTTCTTGGACGAGTTCGAGAAGATCAAAGTACTCCTTGAATAGCTGCAACAGCCCGTCACGCGAGAATCTCGGACAGAATGGTTCAAGCTCATCTTGCTCCGCCAATTGATCATACATTCCCGGAAATGAGATATTCAAGCAGGTGATATATTCAAGTAATTTTGGATTTTGGTCGACGATTTCAAGTGCTTCTGATATCGTTGTGTGCTCGTTATAGTGATCATGTCCGACAACAGTTATCTCGTTGAACATTACTTTTTGATATGATTCAACCCATTCTGTACATATAAAATGCGGGTATTTCCAGCAGTATGTCTTTGTATGCTTACTTTTAGGAAGAATCAAGCTGTAATTATCATTCACAGATAACTCGCCTGGAGGATAAGCGATGGGGTCATTCTCCACTATTTTTGCTAACACCAAGATCTTGAGTATTAACTCGCCCGGTAACTTTGAAAATATCGTCTTCTCTTTCGTATCCATTTTGTTAGCATTTCGAACTTGTCAGTATACTGTATATTCGTAGGAAAAGAGCAGATATCCCTTGCTTCAGTATTCAAGAGCTTGTTGGGAGGTTAACGAGTCGCCGCAGCACGTGCTCACGCGTATTCTGCGACGCGTTACTTTATCAGATTTGAAGGGCACTGTTTCTATTGAATTATATTCATATGATATGTATGTTTTCATTTAGTTTATACGACTAGATTAGTCGTAGTAAAGTGTGCGTTGTGTACTTGGCCAATTACGTGGTTACTTGCGTGCTTATTTGCGTGCGAAACCCTAGGGTTTAAATAGAAAACACAATCATACTATACAATCATATATTACAAGCTGATTACACATAAATAAAAGCAATAGTAATGCCAGATAACAGTTAACAGTAGTTAATAATTAATAGCATTCTCATCTATCTCAACCACTCCATAATCCTTCATCTCCGGCACGGCGAGGTCACCAAAATACGCGCAGATAGCTTTACATTTGCCAGCCATATGTAGATATGAAATCAGAATTTTATCCTCAGGTTGAAGAAGTGATTTTGGAGTGGAGAATGTGAATTTGTCGGCTTGTTGGCGAAGTTGGATGATGTTTGAATTGCGAGGGAGATAGAATGCGAAGTTGCGGGAGATAGTGCAGACAGTGTCTATGATTTCGCTTCTATTCAACATTGTTAATATATATTCACTATCAAGATATTAAAAAATACTCACAAAGGATATGGCTCCATTTCTTCGAGATCAAAGACATCTTGATAGAGATACATTGGTCCACCCCACGGCGGACTCAGAAACACAGCATCAACAGCAACATCAATAAACCGTCCCTGCTTTACAAGATCGAAGAAATCTCCTTCAATAAACTCGATTTTATCCGCAACACCGTATATCTCTGCATTATGTTTCGCACAGCGAAATGTCACTGGATCTTTTTCTACCGCAATGACTTTCTCGACTTGTAAGGCTAACTGGATAACATTCCCACCAGATCCACAAAACGGATCAAGAACTACTCGTGGATTTATCCGTGAGACGATGTGGTTTGCTATGTTTCTGTGAGATTGAGTCAGTTGTGTGTCTTTGAGTAGTTTGGTTCAGAACGTACACTGCAATTGCTTCTGGAGTCACACTGAACCAGGATTCTTCGTTCAGCCAAATACCTTTGTCAAATCTTGAAAATAAGCGATATCGTTGATTCCAGTATCTATGAACTGTCAGTAATCACTCTAGAATGAGCAGATTTGAGACATACTTTCGCAAGAATCTCGGTATCGAATCCTCCTGAAACAACACCTGCTCCAAAATCTATAATACCATCAGCTTAACCCCTCCTCCTTATCTATTTCTCTTTTATATATCAGAACATACATCCTCTTCGTCGTTGTAGTCGTTCGTTTCGTCCATTGGAGATAAGGCAGATCAAGTTTAGACAGGCTGGAGCAATTTATACTGAGCCGCTATTAATAATCCGAACCACAAGGCTGAATAATAGTTGCTATTGAATAACTATACTAGTTAGACAATAGTAGAATAGCTTATATGAATATCTATTGAATATTTGATAAATAAATAAAATATCACACAGGGCAGCTTTTTTTGGGTCATACTTACGATAAAGCTGGAATCACTTCAGAATCGTGATGCCCTCGTGGTATCACCATACACGAGGGCATCACCATATCAGCAGAATCGTGATGCCCTCGTGGCATCACCATATCAGAAGTGACCACCAGGATCAAGCTCAGTGGATCTTGGTATCAGGATATAATTCACTAGATTAAGAACATTCGAGTATCAGTCCAGACACCTTGTTATATTTACAGCATCTATAATACATCTACTACATCTACAGTATCCATATATCTACAGCATTTAGTAGGTACAGTGTATCTACAGATGATAGATAATAGAAACGAGGATATATTACACTAACTACATGCTCCCGCAAACATGTGCCTAACCATGATCTACTCAACCTCCTCCTCTTCCCCCTTCGCTTCAGCATCCGCCTCAGCCCGATGAATCTCAGAGTCCTTTGGCGGCGGGGGCATGGCAGCTGTGCTCCGACTCGGTGCCTGCACGTCATTTTCTTTACTAATGCGCTCTTGTTCATCAAAGTATGCGTCAAGTTGATGGGCTGTGCCGGGGCTTGGTTTGGCGTGATGTTTACGGCGCATGTAGGATGGCATCGCGAGTTCGGATGGAGATGGAGGAACGCGGTTGGCAGACTGATCTGCTGGCGGGGGTGATGATGGAGTAGAGTCGGATTGTTCTGAGATGTGCATTTGCTTGAAGAGGAGTTCTGTTTGCGTTGCGGGCACGCCTGTTGCAGTCGTGGCTTGGTCTTGCGCGTCCTTTTCGACGCTGTTGTCTGTAGTCTCATCCGCTGAGAAGATCGTTTCACCCGGAACAGGCATTGAGCTGTTAAAGACAGGGATCTTGTGTAGATATCCGAATCCGATACCACAGCCCAGCACGCCCTCGCCTCCCCATTCACGCTCGGGTACGATCGTCGCCAGACGTACAACATCGTAATCATGATTATAAACCTGTAACGTGAGATCTTTGTTGATGTTTCCCTCGAGCGCGTCGCCAAGTGCTGCCTCTGTTAACAGCTTATATCCCTCGATCCCGACGATGTAGTCTGACTCTGCGACGAGCCCTGCGCGGAAAGCAGGACTCGCTGGCTGCACGTCCAAAACATGAAATACCATATTACTGAGCGCAAGTGGTGCCCATTGTAGTGCTAATCCCAGATCTACATTCGGCGATTCTTCAGACACGGGTGGTAAAGAGATGAGGACTTCACGAAGTTGCTGGCCTTTGTAGCTGAAGACTGCGAACTTGACTGATCTGCCAGCGCAGTTCCTGATTTCCTGCACAAAAAGATCCACATTTCCATCCGGCTGTTCACAAAATCATTAGAACTGTTTATTCACGCAAGAACAGAAATATATACACACAATCTGTCTGCCATTGATTCCACAGATAAAGTCAAACAACGACTCCAAACCAGCTTCCGCAGCCAGTGAAGACTCTGAAACTTTCAAAACCTGGAAACCAAACGAGCTAAGCAGCGCACTGTCGACCGCGTTTCCAGACGCGTGCATTGACTGTTCGTTGCCCATTTTGTCTGTTGTTGTTGATGGTGTGGTGAGTGTTGGATCAGGTTGATCTGGATCAGATGAGAGTGTTGTGCAGCAGGCCGGGTAAGCCTGAACACCAATACTCAATACACACTTTCAGAGTATTTAGAGAGTATTTACGCTGTATATTTAAAGAATAAGCAACATTATTTTAATTATAAACTTTTTTCCTTTCGTTTGCAGCATTAATAGTCTATATTATTACGTAATATACATATAATCAATTACATGATTCTACTAAACCCTCACATCACGCTGACAGTCCGAGCTTCTCCGATAAGATGCTATCGCAAGCACTCCGGCCCCGGCTCTTTACGCGTTTGGCATCAAATATAATAGTAAACCCAGAAACTAGACGAAGAGTATCAAACATGGAGACAGTGAAGATTAATGCGCCGTCGCTTGGTGGAGTGACGATTACGGGTGTTGCGAACAGTGAGAGTACTGAGCAGTTCCTTGGACTGAAGTATGCCTCGATTGCAGAGAGATATGAATATCCAACCAGGATTGACAAGTATGAAGCGGACGTTGATGCTACTAAGCATGGGTATGCTGTTCTTTAGTGTGTTTGTCAATTGAGTGTTTGTACTGATAATGTGGTGGTAGTGCAATTCCACCGCAGCCAGCGCGTATTCCGTCGCCGGTCATCCCCAAAGACCAGCTTCCCACTTCGAGCCCGCCTCAGGACGAATTCGACTGTTTGAACCTCAACATCACTCGTCCAAAGTCTTTTACAGGCAAGATTCCCGTGATTGTGTGGATATTCCCCGGTGCGAACACGTTCGGTTCAGCCAGCGACAAAAGCTACGACCCAACTGCTCTCGTCTCGCGCTCGGCAGAGAAAGGTCTTCCTCTGATCTTTGTCAACCTGAACTATCGATTATCGTTGCTCGGATTTGTGCATATTGATGGACGCGCGAATCACTCGATGTATGATCAGAGCGCAGCGCTTGCCTGGGTGAAGGCGCATATCGAGGACTTTGGCGGTGACTCTGAAAACATGACTTTGATGGGCGAGTCTGCTGGTTCGTTGATGACGCACTATCACTCGCTTGATCCGAGCAGTAAGGGTCTTTTTAAGAGGATCGGAATGATGTCAACCGTGATTGAGTCGCGCACGCCGTTCCCGGTCGAGGACGCAAAGGGACTCGCTGCGAAGGCGAAGGAGCTCTGCGAAGCTGCGGATGACGAGGCGCTCAAGAAAGTCCCTGTTGAGACGCTGATTGACTACGCTGTGCCTATCATCGGTGGCATGTACGGTCCCGTGAACGACGGAGGCTGGTTAGGAGACCTCGATGCTGACTCAACTCCGTACATTGACAGACTCCCGCTCGAAGGCGTCGAAGCCGTCATGCTCGGAAACACCCGCTTCGAGTCCATCTTCTACAAACCCAAGATCGGGCTCATCCCAGCTGCGACCCGTTACGAACGTCTTACCCAAGTTCCCGTGATCGGCGAGTGGCTCGCAAAAGAATACAACATCGTTCCAGACGCAGACAAAGACGAACAGTCGCTCGACAGCCTTGTCCAGATGTACGACGACATCTCGTACGGCCAGCCAGTCGACATGACTGTCCGCAAGCTACGCGAATCTGGTCGGTTCAAAACATTCCACTACCTCTTTGATGAACCGAACCCGTACCTCGCATCTCTTGATGCGCATCACGGAGTGGACGTGCTTTATCTCTTTAACTCGTTCAAATTCGACGCGAAATACGACTCCTTCATCGATAAATATCAAACCGGCTGGATCCGCTTCGCAAACGGACTCGAGCCCTGGGGCGAAAACATCGACGAAGTCGTCATGCTTAACCAGGATATCACACCGAGAAAGGAAGGAGAGTATGAGCAGAGACGACGCACTGAGGCGTTTGCTAAGTTGAACCAGTATCGTCACCAGTACGACGCCTACAACATCACCAAACGTTTCTTATACGTCTAGACTATTAAAGCATCACCATAAAGTATTATAAATTAGTATTAATATATATCATACACCATAGCCTGCCTATATACATCCATTTAAACACTCCGCGCCTGCCTCTCACCTCCTTCCTCCGCCGTTGTCGAAAACCCAATCCCAATCTGCCGCACTCCTTCTACTTCTAATTCCTCGTGCACTGGTGTAAACTGTGGCTGTACATGCCGCTCTTCATGCTGGACTGTGTTCGCAGGTGGGATCTCGTCGGTGTGTGTGCTGAACTGCGCTAGTGAACCCGATATTATACCCTGTTTCGGCACAACAGGCACTGAAGCAACAGTAACCTTATGCTGCCGCGGCGGCATTAACATCCGCATCATCATACTTGAACCTGTGCTACTAGTACTACTCGTACTGCTAGCTACACTCGATGGTGTTCCAGATAAACTTGCTTTTCGGCTATTCCGACGACTCCATAATCCCGCCGGTGCCTCTGCAGTGGGTGACGGTAGTGGATGCGTAGATGTAGCAGATGACGGTACGAGTGGTTTATTCACCAACCCATCGCGTCGCAGAGTCCGTTTATCTAGTCCGATAAACGTGAACTCGTCGTCGACCGGCGACCATGCAAACGCCTGATGTGAGAGATTATGAACCGGTCGTACAGGACAACTTCGTCGGACATCGTGTGCGCGAAATGTCATGTCGCGCGAACATGTCCAGAGAACGCCACGTTGTCGCCGTTTCCGTCTCGTGGGCCGGACTATACGTTGTGGCGGCGGATGAGCTACAGTCAATGATGTAGATGGAGAGAATAGGTATTCGGATTCCGAGTCTGAGTCTGAGGAATCTTCATCAAGCGGTACCCGCGAGCCAAATGGACCGTCACCAGCCCAAGAAAGTCCCATAACAGGTCCTGAATGAGCATCAATTACACGCTCAGGAATGTACTTACGCCGCAGATTAAATACATGTAAACGGTAATCGCCAACAGACAGGCTTGCGCAGGCAACCGGCAAATCAGCAATCTCAGTAACTTTTTCATGGGCTAGCGGTTTTCGCCATATCGCAGACGAGATAGCACCAGAAGTCTTGATCTCGTATAGTGGCTTCATATGTGCGTGCAGGTCATTTGACGGTTCATGTCGTAGATCCCAGACACGCATCGCGCGGTCGCGTCCGCCGGTAAGCACGACGTCCATTGACGGGTGGAAATCGAGACATAGGCCTGATCCTGAATGTGCTGCGACGTGACGATCTGCATGAGTCAGGTTCCGCGCATCCCATCGCGCAAGAGTTCCAGTGTCGAAGATGGCACAAAAGCGAGCGCCGTCCACGGCGGAGAACTGTACCCGACGAGTAGCATCCGGACCTTTTACTGTAGCTACATTTTCCAACGTCCGCAGGTCCCAATAGCGGACAGTAGAATCCTGCCCGCCCGATATGAGAATCTGTGGGTTGAATGAGTTGACGCTGAGTGAGTTAACAGTTCTTGTATGTCCCGATGCGAATCTTCGGATCGCTGTAGGGTTCTCAATATCATGGAGGGTAATGAGGCCGTTTGTCGACGCGAATGCGATTGTGCGTGAATGCGGGCCAATTAGCCATTCGAGATCAGAGACGTAGCCGCCAACGTGAGAGTCGCCGGAAAGCAAATCTGTTTCTTCGCAGATTTGCTCAGCTTCGACACGGACCACTTTCATAGCTAGAGTAGCATTAAGGGTTAGCACAACAGCGAGAGAGACAGATGCAGAAGCTGGAATGAGAGCGTACCTCCTCTGCCGGCAATAACAGCATGATTCGAAGCTGGATCAATTGATTGTGCGGTTAACGCGGTATCAGTGTGCAGGATAAGCTGTGATCGAAGTTCTCTGGTGATAGGCGGTGAAGGCGGCGCAGAGCCTATGATGTAGTGGCCTAATCTAGCGAACGCGCCTAAACGTGGACTTGGCTGTGGATTGCCCATTGTGTAAGTGTATAGCAAATAAAAGGCAAACAAATAAATCAGAGTATAAGTATAAAACGAGGTGTTGAGAAGTGAGGATGTATCTAGCGATGTAGCTCGGCGAGTTGACAGAGCAGTTTCGAGCGAATAACAAGCACTGTTGAATATTTGACTAAAAGGCCGCTCAAATTGACACGATTGAGACCAGATCTTTCTTAAAAATCACAAACTGAGTCCAAAAACAGCTGCTTTATTGCCCAGTAAACTCACACTATCAACCTCCAACAGCTTCCAAACAGTCTAGAAAACCACCCGTTTCACCCCAGAGCACGCGACAAAAAGATCCAGTATCAAGAAAAAAAACAAGCGCCTGACGGCGGCGCGGCCGGCGGCAACTGCCCGGAAAAGAAGAACTGGAGAGAGTTGGAAGAAGAACTCAAAGGGGGAGTGGGTAGGTGAGAGCGAGGAGAGCTTGGATTGGGAAGAGCATCCATGGAGGCGGAGAGTTGCCCGAATAGGAAATGTCAGCAATGCGGCGTAAGGGGATTGTGGTGATATTTAAAAGCATTATCCGGCACGTGACTGTGCGGCGGCTGGGAGGCAGCAAAGGTTTAAGTCCGGATGTGTTAGATAGTTATAGTATGGTTCTATCTACAATCACAATATAGTTGTCATTTGATATAACTTAGGCAACAATTTTAATTGCTATGGTAAATATCTAAATAACCTAATCCTCTAATATAATGCCCTAAACCTGACTACTCTAAACTGTAAAAGTTCTCTCTCACTCAATTCCAACTATTCTCATTGAATGACTTCCTATTAAAGATACCCTAATCCGCAGAATTAAAAGTGGATTCTATGTTAGGTAGATAGCCCTTATTATGAACTGAACTGAACTGTGTGACAAAAGTGGGTTTATAAGAAAGAATACTTTACTATGTAAATATAATCCAGATAGTGATTTCCTTTTCTTATTCTGTGATTTTTATAGCATTTTCTGATATAATGTGGGAATCTATATCTAATATATATTCATCTAAAAGATACTCTAATATTTAACAACATAAATGCAAGAAACAAGGGTCTTACTTGGAATTGTGCTCTTCTGTCTGTGATATGGCGGCATCATGAAATGTAAGTGTGGTTGTTAAGTAACGATTAATGGATGCGTATTGCTATAAAATATAGTATGATAGTATTATACTGGCTTTCAACATTCCAAACTGCATACTAGAACAACTATACGATTCATCTTCTTGTTTAAATCATCATCATTTGTCTATATTCGTGATATTCAACCTTACTCAGCGACGCTCTTGAAAAGGCCCGTCATTAGTCATAGTAGAACCTTGTTCCTCTGTGAGGAGCTACTTGCTAAATACAAAAAGACAAGGAAGATGAAGCTGCTAGGAAAGAACCTGAATAAAGATGGATCTGGGTCGATGAGACTGTTGCCAGAGGAGCCAGCGGATTTATGGCACGCGTACAATATCATTTCACCGGGCGACATCGTGAAGTCGTCTACTTTCAGGTAATTTGCTCAGACTGTTTTGTTGATTTGATACTGACATGTTAAAGACGGATAACAAAGGAAGATAACGATAAGAATAATGCAAATGCAGTCGTATCGAATGCTCCGTCTCAGAGAATATCACTTGTTTTAGCAGTGCGGGTGCAGAAAACAGACTACGATGCCTCGTCCTCTGCGTTGCACTGTGCCGGTCCCGTCGCTGAAGAATCACCACACGTTCGTCTCGGTGCCTTCCATACGCTCGATCTTGGTCTTCACCGTGCGTTCACAATCACGAAAACTCTCGATGCACCATGGGACTCGATTGCGAAGCAGACTGTAGCAACGAGCTGTGATCCGGCGTCTAATGCTGAGATCGGGGCTGTCGTGCTGCAACCTGGGATGGCGAACGTATGCTTAGTGACGGAGCATATGACATTGCTCAGACAACGCGTTGAGCTTGCTATTCCAGGGAAACGGGCTGCCGGATCGGCGATGGCGCATGATAAGGCGCTCAGCCGGTTTTACGAGTTGACTGGCGCTGCGATGGCGCGGCATCTAGACTACGACAAGCTACGCGCGGTCGTAATTGCTTCGCCGGGCTGTTTTGCCGGACAAAGACTGCTCGAGAGTGTATTTTCCAGAGCAGCACAAGATGCGGGTTCTTCTTCAGAGACCGCTGCGATGAGTAAAGTGCTACTGAAATCGAAGAGCAAGTTTGTGCTTGTCGCATGCGCATCCGGACACATCCACGCTCTGAACGAGGCCCTTCGCGCGCCCGAAGTCGTCTCACAACTCGCCGACACAAGATTCGCTCGTGAAACTGCCGCATTAGAGTACTTCTTCAAAGCCCTCGGCGGCGGCGAAGGCGTAGACGAATCTAGGGCATGGTATGGTCCGAAGCAGGTCGAAGCAGCCGTCGAGCAAGGTGCTGTCAAGACTTTGTTGATCTCCGATCGGTTATTTCGCAGTGACGATGTGAATGAGCGGAAGAAATATGTGGCGATGGTGGAACAGGTACGTGGGCAAGGCGGTGAAGTTTTGATTTTCAGTAGTTTACATGAGAGTGGACGGCAGTTGGAGCAGTTCACGGGTATTGCCGCTGTATTGTTGTATCCGATGCCTGAGTTGGATGATATCAGCGACGAGGACGAGTAATCACCGACAAGGAGTAGTTTGATCTTGGACTTGATCTGTAAATAGACTAAATTAAAACTAAAATGTACATGTTCCAGCGCTATCCTGCTATTATGCTATTATGCTATTACTCTGCCTCGAGCGCGCCCGACTCGAGCTTTCCTTTTATATAATTGACATACCAACACCGATCATCGAAAGTCCGTAATGCGTCCTGTGCAAGGCCATAGACTAGACCCATCTTTGCTCCTGTTCGCATTGTACTTTTGACTTGTCGCCATGGCAGGTGGTCTAGATTAAGTTAGCCAGCAAATTCAGAGGAATAGAGTAACAAGGATACATACGTCTTCGAGCGTAAAAAAGACCCACGACAGCTGCCCCAGACATTGTGTTCAACCCATCAATCTGCCCTCGAATAGTATCCAAACCCGCTTCGATTCCAAACAAAGTGGCGGTAAAGACGAGACCGCTGGCACCGAACTTTGCGCACTCTTTCATAGAATTGAACATCATCACATAGTTTTTCCGCTTGTGATAAAAGTACCAGCCTTGTACATTTGTCGGTAGTCTATGGGAATTCTCAGCCAGGAACCGCAATCCGGCGACTTTGGCACCGCGGTAGGCGCCTAATGGGAGGGTGACTGCTGCTGAGAGGGCGAGCAGCGCAGGCAGACGAAGCAGCGGGTGAATGCCAAACCGTTCGGCAGACTGGTCTTCGAGAGCAGCTACCAATTCTCTAAAACTCTTCGGCTGTGTTAATGTGTCTGTGAAGAGCTCTTCTGGAGTAGTTTGTGAGTCCATGGCTGGTAAGTCGCTGGCTAGGAGGACTTTTGGTTGTGATTGTATTGACATCTGTGCTGTTTCCTGACTACTGATTCTATTTCTATTCTGCTATTATTCAGCGCTCTTCTGCCATTCAGTGCTCTTTTCTTTTCAGTGCTTTGTGGTATTATTCAATGCTCTTCAGTGATGACACCAAGACCGAGCGTTGTAATCCAGATTAGAACTCTTCTCAGTGGAGTTGCCCGTGCGGCGCTTCTCCGCTCACTAACTCGCTCACGTCTAACTCACGGCCAACCACCACCATCACCAGTCTGATATCCCTCAATTGCAATAGAATACAAATACGAAGAGAATAGAATAGAATAAAGAATAGAATACAGAATACAATGGCAGATACAGAGCAAGCTTTTAAAGTTCGTCCACCGCCGCCAGGTCGTCTTCCGTGGGCGCAACGTCACGGCATCACGCATGTCCCCATCTCAGGCAACCTTCTTCCCCAGCCAGAGAAGTTCTCGTACGGGCATCGACGAGTCAAGAACTTTATCTTCAAGATACGAGACTACTTCCTTTTAACAGCCGCTGACGTGCAAGATCGTACTCTGATCCACGCGTTCATGTTATATCTCACCGGTCCCGCGTTAGCCTGGGCCATGGTCTCCGTCGGCGACGACGCGATGTTAGAAGAATACCCCTTCCGCGACGACTTTGATGCCTTTCTCGATCATTTCGGAAGTGTCTTTGGGGCGAATACACAGCCTGCTCCACGATCGTTACGGCTCTCTCAAGGGGATAATATCACGGTTGACGACTACGTTGCAAAGTTCTATACCGTGTTATCCTGGATCGACGACCGGAATCTGGATCTTGCGAAAGTATTTTACGACGGTTTAAACGACACATATAAAAAACTTGTCGATGCAGAGGCAAAAGATAAAGACTCTGATGATCCGTTGACAGAGCTGATTGTGCGGACGAGAATGGTCGATGCCAGGTTAGAAGCGCAGAAGATCGAGCGCGGTGAGCGGAAACTTGACTAGCTCAGTTAAGTTTGGAAGAATTGTACAATATTAAGCATGATTATCAACAAAAACAACCGATCCAACCAAATTCTTCGCCAAACTTCCAATCGAACTATCAATAAGTACAACTAAAACTCAATCGTATCTTCCAACATCGAACTCATCTCCCCCGTCTTCACCGACTCATTCGCATCACTGCCCGCGCTATTCACACTCGTTACTTCTACCACACTTTCGACCGGCGTCGTGGCAGGTGGTACGACGCCGACCATATTCAAACTACGCATGAATTGATCGAGGTCTGCGTCGGAGGACAAGATTGATGGGAATCCACCGAAATCGAACCCACCGAATGATTCGAGAGTATGCTGCGGAAGTTCATCGTACTGTTCTCCTGTCTTGATGTAGAGTTGCTGAGGCGACGGCTCAGGCTGCATTACCGAATTAGTCAAGGCATCAAGTCTTTGCCGCAAGTTCTCTGACAATGCTAATATCCAATCCGCATGATCCCAATGATCCTGCGCTTGATATACCACCATCTCACATATCTTCAACTGTGTCTTGCACAAAGTCATAGCAGCCATACGACCTGGCACGGTACTCACTGCTAGGTTACGCATTTGCGTAAAAAGCATGACGATTGCCATAAAAAACGATGCATAGGCGTTCTGCGGTAATAGCGAGATGGCAGAGTGTGTTACCAACGACGAGCCTAGATCTGCAATTTGTGCTACGGCGTCTTGGACTGCTGGGGTCGAGAAGAACTCGATTGTCTGTTCATCTTCGTGTGTTGCAGCCTGGATTATCGAAGATGAAAGCATCTGGTGCATATAGATAATATGATGATTATACACCAGCGCTACAGACACGCAATAGATGTAATGCGGAGACTCCTGTTTTCGCGCAGATAACCTGAGCCTATCAGGCAACTCGCGCGACCATTTCTCCAAATCGTGCTTAATCTGCCGTACTAGCTCGAGAGTGACAGTCTGTGTCGCGCGCACCTGGATCATTACTCTGAGAATCAACGCAAGACGCGTCATTGCAATCACATACATTCCATGTTCAATAACACGAGTACCCCACATATTTGCCTCTTCTTCCTCAGGAGAGATAACAGGATCAAGATCTGATTCAAAGTCTTGCAATACAGTGAACTCGGCATCGCATTGCAGCAAGTTGATACGTAATGGTTTTCCAAGCAACGCGGCGCAAAAAGTATCCCGAGTAACTAAGCACGACCACATACGTTTCCACAGCCCTCGATCTTCATCCGAGATCTCAATCGACGGCACGCGTTTATGAATTCCGAGCGTCTCAGCGACGTTCACAGCAACATTGATCCACGAAAATGTATTCCAGTAATCATTAGGCCTGCCACCCCAAAACGAGAGCAAAATAGCAGACTGCAAAAGCACGATTTTATTCCTCTCGTACGAAAAATCAAAAAGTGTCTTTGCTCGCCAGTAAAAAGTCATACGTGCTTCGCGGCGGGTACACGCATTCTCGCGGCATATCAAAGATAGAGGACAGTATGTGACTGCGGCAAAGCAGATTGAGTGTAAAAGTAGCCAGGGGACTTGGTCTGCTTTATACATTTTCATGAAAGCGACGCGATCGATCATCGAATAGAGCGGATGCACTTTCTGGAAATATGTAGCGATGAACTTGTCAAGAACCTCTGGCGGCGGTTTGCGGAAGCAGTTCTCAGATTCGAGATAGGCAATTTTAGAAGGAGTCATATGTGACGGGTGTTTTGCCGGATTAGCATCGACGACTGAGGATATCCGCGCCGGCTTCGGGCGTTGCGGACTACTCGCAGTTTGCGGAGGCGAAAACGACTGCAGAAGACCACCCATGGGAAAAGAGTCTCCAAAATATGAAGCAGAGTTGCGGTCGGCTTCAATATCGCTGACAAGGCAGCGGAAGATGACGGCCCATGACTCATTTGGTTCTTTGGAGTCTTCTGTGTGGGAGATGGATTGCAGGTATCCTATTGAGTGTCGCGAGGATGGGCCAGCAGACGACTCTGTGGTGTTTGCTCCGGCAGCAGCTGAATTTCCAGGAGATGTTGTAATAATAGTAGGAGTGGAGGAGTTGCCGGGGCGAATGGTTGTTGCTCCCGAGAGGAGAGATTGAAGGAGGTCTGACTGGTTTGCGAAGGATGCCTCGGGGAGGACGAAGCAGAGCTGGCGCTGGCCGGAAGCTGCTAGTGCCTGCATGACCATCTGCGGTTCTTGTCCCGGTGGAATCGTGAACGAGGTGGAAGACTCAGCAGAGGTTTGAGTATTCGAGGCGACATGCTGGCGCTTTGGCGATGGCTCCGACGAGTCCGATGGCTTTCCCGCGCCGGACTTTATCCTTCGCATCCACTCTTTGCGGTCATACAGGCCTCTTCTAGACTCTATGATCTGGCAGTCTGTAAGATCGCGCTCGCGGCATCTCGTGCAGGGAGAACCGTTGATTGAGACGTCGCAGCGGATTTTGGACGCGTGACAGCGTTTGCAGGCAACCGAGGATCGCGTTGGTTTGTGCGGCTGCGGAGGAGCAGTAGAAGTAGATGCTGATGAAGCGGAAGCAGAGGAAGTAGTAGTAGAATTAGAAGCAGCAGCAGCTGGAGTAGGAACAGTATCTGGTGAAGCCATTCTGATATTGGACGAGCAAGAAAGAAGAGTGGGCTCGAAACTTGGACTTCAGAGCGAGGCACATCCGAAAGCTGGGGAAGAACTTAGTTAGTAAGCTATTAGTAATGGTTATGCTGTGCGCTGTGTTGATGGATGATAAAGGGGTTTATATTGGATAGTAGAGTACTAATAGTATTATATGGACTAGTTAGTTATATTCAACTACTTTATAGAATAGACAATGAAGTGTTTGACCTGACTGATATTAATCATACTATTGCAGATATTACAGAACACATCTAAATCAGGACACGATCGAGCGTGAATTATTCCTATTTAAAAGCATAATGTGTTTATATTGCTGAATTAGTCTATTATAATTAATTATAAGAGTATTTGTTGATACTCACGACACCATTTGTGCATATTCGCATGTGTTATCTTTACCAATTTCCCAATCCAGTAGTCCACACTTCCATCTTGTGTCCTCACTCATCTGACTCATTCTGTTCTATTAGAATCTATTGTATTATCATACTATTCTACTAGTCACATTATTCCACTATTGTCCATCTCCTACACTATCGGTACAATAACACTACACTCCCGCCGCACATCGGCACCGCGGCTCTCGGCTGCTTGCAAACGCCGTCCGGCTCTCCCCACACTCACTCACTCACTCCTCCTCCTCTGCTTTTTTTTTAAAAATCATCCCACTGCCCAGAATCGGCTGTGTGGACTGTTATAAGCGTCCCAAATGCCTTTCTTGTTTTATTCTTCTGTCCTTTAAAACCTATCCTCTGTCTCAATTCAACTTGCTGGTTTATCGCGCAACCCGCATATATTACTAAACTGGGAAGCATGTCAACATCAATCGACATCCTCTACATCGGCGCCGGCAATATCACGTTTGGAAACGACAACGTGCTTTGGAATCACTCAATCCGTGTTGAGAGTCTTCTTGGATCGCGTCTGAATGTGGTCGGAATTATTGATCCGAACCCAGAACGCGTGAAGCAGGTGCTTGCCCAGAAAGCGGCGTCCGATGCAGCACCTGCCTACGCGTCAACCAAGTTCTTCGCGTCACTCGATGCGCCTGGTGCATTAGATTATTTTAAAAGCATCAACATTGATCTGTTTATCCTTGGTGCACCGCCATTGTTCCGCGGAACTACCTATGAGGGACGCGATCTCGAGCTTAAGATCCTCGAGTACTTTGGCAGCAAACCAACCATCTTCATGGAGAAGCCTGTGGCGACCACGCGTCCTGATCAGCCACTCGAGGTTGCGCGTCGTTTGAACGAGGCGGGATTGACCATCGGAGTTGGATACATGATGCGGTATCTTAAGGTTGTGCAGCAAGCTATGGCGATTATCAAGGAGAATAATCTCACTGTAACCTGCGTTATCGCTCGCTACGCCAACGCCTACGAACGCGTCCGTAAAGTCGACTGGTGGACTAAATCTCAACAAGGAGGACCTATTATTGAGCAAGGTACTCATTTCTGCGATCTTGCGAGATATATTGGCGGTGAAGTCGTTCTCGACTCTGTGAAAGCGCAGGCTCTCGAGTACTACGAGCCAGCTGGTAAACTCGAGCACCAGTGTATTGACGAGTCCAAGATTGAAGAACACGACCGTATTCCGCGCGCTACTACCGCAATGTGGAAGTACACTTCTGGCGCTGTTGGTACTTTAATCCATGTCGTTGCTTTACATGGAATCCGCTTCTCCAACGAAATCGCTATTTACGCTGATGGCTACCAATTTCGTCTTCGCGAACTCTACACCGTTCCAACTCTCTACGTCCGCACTCCCGAATCAGACACAACAGAAAAGGTCTATACATATCCCGGCGATGATCCATTTTACAACGAGATGGAGACAATCGTCAACGTGGCTGTGAAGCGCTCGGGTAAGCCTGCGCCGCCAACGAAGCCTTTGGCGAAGGATGAGCCGCCTCCAGCTGCTGATATCTTGACAAGCTATGAGGATGCTTGTAAGACTTTTGCTCTGACTTGGAAGATTAGAGATGAGAGCGAGGACAAGGCTCCTTACGAGGCCAAGAAGTCCTCTATTTAATGTAATATCTACGCATAAAATATACATAATAAATCGCATTCGAATCTAATCTACTTTTTTATACTCACATCAATCCGTCCCACGACAATCACAGTCATAAACACAGCAAACAAAGCAGCGGTAACTAATAATGGCTTTCCATACTGCGCGTTATCGGCTAACTCGTAGACGACGTATAACTCGCTCCGTCGATGCTCGTCAATCATGTTCTTCCCGTGTAATTTGACAACTGTACGGCCAATCACGTCTAAATGGGAGTACAAGTAGGATACTTCCTCGCCGGTGACTTGGTACGAGGACTCGATGTTTGTGACTTTTGCACCTTCGGGAAGAATCACTGACACCTCAACGTCGTCATAAAACACATTCACAGGACCTTCGAGCAACGGAACACGCAAAACATATGTCTTCTGACCAGATTCTCCGACAGCAGTCTTCATGCTCCGGCCAAGATCATGGTTCCAGCCCACGGTAAAACTATAGTTCCATCCACCAAAGATCGGGAACCGCGGTCTGAACTCGAGCACGGGATCGCGCACGTCTTGTCTCAGGTTACTCGTCGATACGTTTCCGATTTCGTCAGTGAAGTAGACGTCGCGCACGCCCGCACGAAGGTGAACTTGCAATGATCGCAGAGCCGAGGTGCGTTCGTTGGCCATGTTGCTCGCTTGCCATCTCAATCTGGAAAACGAGTCGCCGAGTTTTGCGCCAGAGTTGGCGAGCCAGTAGTGTTCCTCTGTCGCGAGGTTGCCGCCGGTGTGGGAGACCCAGAGTTCGCGCTCGAGTTTGGTGATTTCGATTACAGGGATGTTGTATTCGTACTTCGCACGGATCTGTTCGTAGGTTTTGGGGGGTGTGGAGTCGTAAGGGCCGTAGTTCAAGGTTGAGCCTTCGACGGTCGGATCGTCCTTAGACCGACTATAAGCGTTTGGCGGGCGTTCAATAGATCTATACATGTCAGCACTGAATCAAGACAACCAGGAGAAGAAGCATACTTGATCTTGGTGCGCTGTTTGGCAACGGGGTATGGCAGATAAGCCACTCGCGAACCCGCCCATTCCAGATTCTGGGTTTCGGATTGTTTGATTTTCTTTGGTAGCGGGGTCAGTTCTCGCACGACAGCGCTCGCAAGCTGGACTGTCACGGTCTGTCCTGCCGCTACTGGCTTTGGCAACGACACCTTGACGAGCTTCATCTGATCTTCATTCGCAGTCTCGTCGATTTCGTACGAAAGCGGAAACGTTCCATCGTCTGCCTTTAACTTGACTTCATACATCGCCAACTTTGGATTTCCTGTTTCGTCTGCGAGTTCGTCGTCGACGTAGCTCGCGTTGAGGGCGAGGTAAAAACTCTCTTGCGCTGTAGTTCCTGTGTTTTCAAGCACGAGGTTTGTTGTTTCGCGTACATAGGATTTCTGCAAATCCACAGTTCTGACGAGATTCTGCACAGTAAAATCAGTCTCGGACGGAGTGAAGCTCGCGGTGCTGAAAGTCGCGCTGGCGACGGCGCCGACGAAGATTGTCGCGATGATCCGTGAGAAATGCATGACTTTTGCTTTCTCTGAGTTCAATTGTTGTATATTATCCACTCAATTGCAATCGATATGAACAAATACAGTACAATCTTCTCTATAATCCCTGGACTTTCCTCGCTGGTTGTGAAGTTGCTGATCTGGAGCTGTGCGAAGTGAGAGGGCCACGTTGCCAGGAGAACTGTTACCCGGAGCAGTAGAATTCTACGTAACTCACTTGGACTCGTATGAGCACAATCACGATACAAAGCACAATACACAGCCATGTCATTCAATTCAAGGGTATGTTATATAGTCAAATATTCTATGATAAAGTACTAATAGAGAATAGAAAGTATCGGCGGAAATCAACCGGATCTTGTTTGTTAAGAACTTGTCATATAACGTCACATCTGAAGAGCTTTACGACCTCTTTGGTCGTTTCGGATCAATAAGGTATTAATCCTTCTTTATAAATCGAATTACGTGAAGAGGGTACTAATAGAATAGACAAATCCGTCTAGGCAACGCACAAGGCACAAAAGGCACAGCCTTTGTGGTCTATGATGACCTCCAAGACGCCAAAACTGCATGCGACAAACTCTCAGGCTTCAACTTCCAAAGCAGATACCTGGTCGTTCTTTATCACCAGCCAGATAAGAATATTCTTCTGTCTGCGGCAGCAGCTGCGAGCGTGAAGAGTGAAGAGAATCTGAATTCAGTTGGTGCGACGCCGAGACGGAAGATGGAGTTCAGTTAGTTGAGTTTGTATGATTGATTATGGCGTTATCTGGTTTATTATATTATTATATTTCATTTGTCTCTCTCAGCAAATTCCTGTGAATTTATTCATTTTTGCACTCACTGGAAAGGCACCTTGGGTTGTCCGAGAGTACAGATGCAGGTGCTGTGTAGCGTAGTAAGCCATTAGCAATATTAAGCCGCAGCAACAACAACAAAAACAACACTAACTCGTGCAGTCAGTTTCCAATTCAGCCCAACTTCCCATCCTCTGCGAGCGACTCTCCTATGACCCCCTGGTATTCAAAGCTTTCTGGCGTTGAGTGTAAAGTATTACGATGTGATTAGTTTGATTTGTGCTCATACCTTTTAGAATCAAGACAGTTATGCAAACATTTGGAGATGCGGATTGTGAGGGACATACCCTTGCACGAGTGCCGATGCTGCGAAGTTGACTGAGATAAGCGGAATAACTGCTTTTAATGTTCTTAGCAGAATGCGTAATATTCCTCTATTCGGTCGATATTTGTTAGCCATCCACACTAAAGTCGCCGTTGAGTTCCTTTATGAACTGGTTCTACAATGCCCTGTGCTGAGCCGCTTATATGTCTATGAAATTGATGATTCAGCTGCTTTTTCACAGGCGTTTCACCAGTTAGCGAACCAGCTGAGGAATCTGACATCGTTTGGCACTCGTGATGAAATTACAACTCCAAATGCTCAGAGAATGCAGGCACTTCTTCTTAGCGAGTTCATTCTACTGCAAGAGCTTTGGTTGCCGCTAGGCTCCTTCTCGGACTTGCCCCCAGATGCTGTTCCCGACGGCGACGCAGCGGTTCCTGTTCTCGAGACGACAGGAGCGGTAAGACGTTTATTGCAGCAGTGACTGAGAGTGCTTAGTTTGAATCTTGACGACGATGATACGTGGACGCTTCCAGCACTCTTTGCTCCATCAACCCCACCCTTTCAATTACAGGAATTACATCTGACTTGGGGAGGGAATCAAACAGAATTTTTATTCGCACGGCACCAAGTGTTCAAAAATTTGAAACGGGTCAGGTTTTCTTATCGACGCAACCTTGCAGGGCCCTGGATTTCAGTTGGCTATCCGATTTCATGTTTTGCTAAGCGACTGGGAAAAGACGCAGTGGTAGAGTGGGAAGTGCAAACTATACATGCCTAACTGTGTATTTAATTACTCAGAACTAGAACATCAGAAAATTGTGTTGCTTGTCTACTTGCTCAACCTTGTCGTTTGTATTAGCCAGATTACTATATCGATTTCTAAGCTTGGTGCTGCAACAGATTATTATGAACAGTATATTTAATACCCTCCGAATTGTCTGGGATTTCTTGTTTTAATATCCGGCCTGAGATACTCTGAGTTCCTGCGAGCAGTGAGTTTGGGATTGAGGATTAGTATGAGAACCGCAGCTACTGGCTGAATCGGAACATGAGATTACAGAGTCTGAATTAGTATGGGATATTCAGATCTCAAATGTATATATTTCTAATACAAACAAAAAGCTACTCTAAGCCCAATATCATAGATGTAATAAACGGTGGTCTTGTTGGAAAAGAATGAGTGCTTTGTCTGTCTACCATGACCGAAATAACGGAAACTGTGCTGGTCGACAGTGAGCATACAGAAAGCTGGGGGAGTTGATTACGGTCCCCGCTATCTAATACCAGCATTGCCTACAGAAATATCGAACACCACCACTACCACATTTCCCAATAACACATATCTACGTTTCTATATGATTGTGATTGCGTGGAAAGCCACGCAGGCTTGGTTCTTGTACGCTATTCTCTGGCTGATTGGTGTGATGGTGATCCACGTGGTCACGAACAGGGATTCCAAATATGAACACTGATCCGGCGGTCATCCTTTTTATTCCGCTCACAACGCCAGCAGATCAAGTCAGAAACAGTTGAACCAACCATGTATCGACCCAGATTTGCACTACGACCGCTAGGAACAGCTTCAGAGCGCGAGATCCAGGACTCGAACGCGAGCAATATGAGCTCTGGTGTCAACCGCATCGACAAGCTGCCTGATGAGCTCATGTTTACGATATTCGATTGTATGAGCTCATTGCAGATTTCCAAGCTCGAATATGTAAGTATATCTCATAGTCGGATGCCTGAGGTGATTGACATGCTTCCAGATTAGTCGCCGTTGGAGAATGCTCTCAAAAGCGCAAACGTCGGCCGTGTGGGATTATGTTGATTATAAGCAGTTCCAAAACTTCAAGAAAGCACCTGTTCGTCAAAAGATTGAAGAAGTTTTGCCAATATTGCAAAATTTCGATACAAGATTTCTAATTGCAGGCAATTACCTTGGATCTAGCCTCTATCGCGCAAATCACAGCATTGAATCGATAGTAGTTTCAAGCAAAATCAGCAATGAACTTCTGCATGAAATTGTCGATTCGAGTAGACGCAGCCTGCGATCTTTAGACTGGCAGTATATCGGCAATCTTAACATGGACTTTGCTCAGCGACTCGCGCCACTTCTGGCACGGGTAACGTCGCTAGCGGTCGGGATCTGCGACTACAGGGACCATGATGCGCTTGCTTATATTATTCGGGCGCCAGAAAGGTTGCTTAGTTTAAAGCTGTGGGACAATGAATTTATGAGCCCAATCGCTATTGAAGACAGGGTCAGATACATAAATGAGCGATTGGCGCAGGGTTTATGTGATCTCACCCTATGGCTTCCTCAGATATCGGAAATTGCACATTTGAAATTTCTTGAAAGAACCGAGGCTGAGCCATTTGCCTTGAAACATTTTAGCATGCGGTGCCCAGATAAGAGTGCGCTTCATTTTATTAGACTCTGCGGTCGGAAAATGCGTAACTTGACTCGGTTGAAAATTCAGAATGAATATGACAACACTTGTATGTTATTAATTCACCTCTCGCAACACCCGGAGGAGTTGTGTATTCAACATGATCCCGATTCATTGCAACAAGAGCATGATGCTCTTCCAAGTCTAATCGACCGTGTTCGCGAAATACATCTTCGAAGCCTGCTAAACGAGACATCTCTTTCATTAGACACAGATCTCTTATTCTTCGAAGAACTGCCTAACCTCCAGATATTGTATGCAGGTACAGGATTGATTGGCGGTAGAGTACTTGATATTCTAGCTCAGTCTTGCAAAGATTTGAGGGAGGTTTATATAGGATTCGCTTCATCAGCAACAACAGCAGATATTTGCCGATTTCTGCAGTCTTCTCCTAAGAAGTTACAAAAACTTGTTATTCCAAGTGTCAAATCTGGAGCTATGGTCGTTGTAGAAGCTTGCAATCTATCTCGAAGGCGAGCATGGCAGCAGTTTGCTGCTGATCCGAAACGTTATATATCGACGGTCAATTTTTGCTTGGGTATTGCTAGTGTCAGCGGTAAATTGGCTGATGATGCTATAAGAGAGATTGAATGGCGCAATTCAGAGTACTTTCCTGTACACAGCAATGAAGCAGTGCGATATTCAAAGCCCAACACGGGGGATAGGAACAAGTATTGTCTTGTTGATATTGAGGATAGCACAAATTACACGCGTGTGGTTGGATCAGGTGCGATCAGAGTTGAACTATGGGATCCTGCTGAGATTCAGGATTATCCACCGCGGTGTGCTCTACGACACGAAATCGACGAAGTGCACAAGGAGTCGAGAAGCCGGACAGTATTTGAGCCATCAACAGAGTCGCTTGAATTTTTACATGGAGTCTCGGTCTGGAACATAAGTGAAGTGTATTTGCAGCACATGTTATATTTGGAAAATCTCTGCAGGCTCAGGCTACCACGAATCGGGTTGTGTAATCTATTTGATTTAACGAACGAGGAGTTCCATCGATATGTAGAGGATGTTGCCCGTATGGTTGAGCATGATATTTAGATTGAGTCAGCACATTATTTGTGATGCGGATAATTTTTTTGAATAGGAAATGCAGATACTGACAATGAGAGGGCGTTTTGTTTGATCTGTACACTGCATTTAGGTAATTCAAATATACGGCGTTGAATATTTTTGAAATATGTTTAAACTACGAATTAGTAGTGCGATGTTGGCTGATCATAAAATCGATCTCAATGTGTAGAACGTATATAATGAACACTTGTGTGAGACTATGATCCTTGAAAAAATAGAAACAATATAAAATCAAAATAAAATCATAAGCAATGAATGGATCTACCTCTTGTGTTTTATATTTTGAAAGAAGAGAGTAAGTATTATTGTGTTTAGTAGAGATATCAAACAGGCTTTAAATCATTAGACCGAAGGATTCTGATTGAACATCCACCACATATAGACTAGCATTAAAAGATACATATTGATAATTCTATTATAATAAGAAATCACAGTGTATTTTGCAGAATATTTCTGTTAATTTATTTTATGGTGGTCTGCTTAGACCCTGTTGACCGACTGCTTCAGATATATGTGATCCCTCTACTCTTCCTAACCCACCAGCACTAATTAAAAAATAACCCCCTCTCCGTTTTTTTTGATCTCAAAAAGAGTATACCCCTAGAATATCTCTATTCCAATTTCTTTCTAACTGACATCATTCTTAAATCAAGAAAAAAAAATATTGAAGGATGCGAGGTTCGAACTCGCGCGAACTTACGTTCAGCAGATATGCCTAAGAAACCTTAAGTCTGCCGCCATCACCACTCGGCCAATCCTCCATAACTAGCAGTAAAGTCGGCTTGCGTCAATATGTAGCTAAAATTGAAAAACAAACCCTAATCTACATCCAGTATTGAAACCCTGATCAATCGTTTTCTTGTTGCAATGGAAGATAATTCTTCTAAAGGCAACCGCCCTTCTGGGCACGATCACGGCGGAGGTGCTGGGGGGAAGAAAAATCCTCCTACCCCCGCTACCGCAGCAAACTCCACCACCACCACTGCCTCTACGGACCATGGTTCGATTGTCTCTACCGCCTCTACGAACTATGGAACTCTTGATCTTACCGACTCTGACCTCGCTCACCTCGACCCAGCCGGAAACCCCACGAACGCGAACGCGAATGCTGACTCTTCGATGGATGTTGACGACCACCCCACTGCCTCTACGAACTATGGAACTCTTAACTTGACCGACTCTGAACTCGACCAGATTGATCCCCCTTGGAAAGACTGACGTGCCGGCTACTCAGCCGACCCAGAAAGACCCCGTCCAGGCATTCAACTTCTCGTCGCCTCCGATAGGCCTTCTCCCGACTTTCGACTTCACGGTCCCCAACGCGTCCTCTTCCACCAGAACCAACGACTCCAATGCCACGACGAACCCTCCTTCGACTCCTACCCGCGGCCGTAGTATCGCGCCGCTTCTTCCCGCGCCTAACCTTCGCCGCCAGGTTGCATCTACGTCGCCTCTACGCCTCGCTTCCCGCTCTCCCACCCGTCCACGTTCTGAGTCCGCTAGCCACGGCGATGCTGCCAGATCCGCCTCCCCGTCCAAGTCCGCGAAATTCTCACCCCGTTTTATCGCACAAGATGCCTTCCGCTCTTTGCGCAGCCAATTCGAAGAACACCTCCTCTTGGAGCACAACGCAGCTGTCACCACTGGCGCGACCATCACCGACCTAGTCAACCGCATGAAGAAACTGGAAGAGCAGAGTTGTAGGGGTTGTAGGGTTGTAGGGTTGTAGGAGTTGTTGTAGGTACAACCCTACAACCCTACAACCCTACAACATGTAAGTGCTAATCTTGCAGAGGAATACGAAGGGGAGAAGAGGAAAGAAAGTGGGGAATCTTACTTTTTCAGATTTAACAATCCTATCTAGCACATATTGACAGTATATCCCAGCAGATAGGAAGGTAGGTTCTATAATAATCAAAAAGTAGTCTCGGCGCCTAAAAGTGCGTGGTCAAGCCCTAATTCATATTCTTGCTAACCCTAAAGAATAGCTCTCCACAAGCCCGCGACAGAACTTGCAAACTCATCGTCCGAATAGTTAGTTGCTTGAGCCGTATACGGTGAAAGTCGCACTACCCTTACCCTATATTACACGCCACGTGATTTTACCCAGGGCTTTGGCTGCCTCAGTCTACTATAGATGTAGAGCATCCTAGGCTATATTGCCAGTAGTAGTAAAGTAAAAATTTGCAGCAAATATTACAGAATGTAATCATAATGAAGGATTGCTAAACGAGTAAACCTTTTTAAGATCAGTTTAGATGCTGTGTGAGCATCACAGCGTAGATAACTAAAACTGTTACGCATCTAATTGAATAATAATGACATAGCATTATTTTGCATTTTACAGTTAAATTCAACTCTTATTCTCATATCCTCCTATTTCAGTAATAATGCTTGTTAAAAAGAAAAAGGAGAACCGAGACATAGCATGGCAGTTATACTTGGTGTATAAACACAGAGTTGGAGACGTTAGCCAAAATCGAAATATTCGCTTATTTGTAACAAGCACTTTCTAGTCTGTTTACTATCTGTCTGCTTTTCTATTCGATTTTCTCCCTCTATTCTGTTTCGGAACTACATATCTGTTTAAAATACCTCCACTTATCTAACGAATATAAAAGCAATAGCATTAGTGCGCGGCAAATAGGGTATAAGATGTATTATTTCTGTCTCGCGACGTCGAAGGGGATCAACTATGTCTACACTAGTACTGTCAATTTATTCAAACAGCCAGGTTCAGGTTCGCAGTCCCTCAAAGAAAATATCAAAGAAGCAAATGAGGCAAAAGAGCAGAAGTCAACTAGCACTATTGAGACTAAACTGTCGGTGGTGCAAAAATTCCTAAACTCATCAATAATGAAAATCAATATTGCAGAGTGTTTCATTGACAAACACGCCAGTATGGCAAACTACATGAGTACAATGATAAAGAAGAAAGGCGCGCCTATTTGCAAGTTTTGTAATATGCCTGTTTCGAAGCAGGGGAAAGTTCATGAGACTTGCTTGTTAGACAATCGCGAAACAGTCAAATCCAGCAGCAACAGCAAGAAGACAGAATCAGCATACACCAGCGCGATGAAATTACGCAGATGTGGCGGGAAAGAGTTAACAGAATCGCAGCAGACTGTTTTATATTCTGAACGAATGCAGTTAAAGGTATATGTTGGTACTAGCGAGATGCCGACTAGTCGAAGGAAATGGGTGAAAGCGGGACGGATTGTTATTAATGCAGCTGTAATGCGGTATGAAGACGAGGTGAAGGCAATTAATATGGTTCAGGAGCAGAGAACTAAGCAACAATCAACACAGCAGAAACTGGATATCACAGAAACTGGTTCAACAGAAAGCAGGTCGCAGAATAGAAAAAGGAAGCGTGGCGTTTAGCTGATTTCGTTCCAGAGCGATTTCTACACAATTAACAGCGGCCGGCCGGAGCAGCAAAGATGCCAAAAGAAGTAATCTATATACTCCACTCTTATCTCTATTCCTGCCCTTGTTATCTTTGCGCCTACACACTGGAGATGCATTGTATTGTTATATTTTGTAGACAATGAATTTGGAAGTACACTAATGATGCGCCAATGCGATGCAATCCTGGATCCTGCATATCCGGTGACATCGATTTTAATAAGCGCGGCGGGGGGAATGTGAGTGCGCGCAGTCGTCGTAGACCAGCATTGGTGAGGAATGGAAGATGGGTTTCAGGTTTAGAAGTGTTGAAGGTTAGTTATGCTTGAGGATGTGTATTTGTATATAGTTTTGAGGAGAAGAGGTGGATTGAGTCTTTGTGATGTTTCTACAGTGGATTCGCACTCACAAGAACAAAAGCCTAAAAATGTAATCCCTCCAGAATTATCTAAACCCTGTCGATCAGAGATCCTCTTAGCGTCAATAAAATCTGCAACAGCATCAACAATCAACGGTGACATTTTCCCCATAATAAACAGCTAGTATAATAACCAGCAGCCCCACGGCTGCACCAATAGTTTTACTTGCTGCTCTTGCTATTGTTTGTCTAGATTTCTTTTGAATACGAGTATTCTGAATCTGGAGAGCGATATTGATATTCCATTATTTCACATTGATTGTGGTTTTGATTGATCTACCGAGGAAAGCAAATCTAGCGTTACTAAAGCACACTCGTCACAATGGTTCACTTAGGTCCTAAGAAGCCGCCATCCCGAAAGGTACTTCATCTTCCTTCTTATAATAAAGATATTCGAGGAAAGAATGTTAATGTGATTATTGTGTAGGGATCGATGGTTGATGTCCCGCGGGACTTACTTGAGCAGATCGCACAGTTGGAGAAGTTGTTCACGGTTGATACTGCGAAACTGTGTGAGATTGTTGATCACTTTGTTAAAGAGCTTGAGAAAGGTATTTATGTTAGCTGCGTTTTTTGTGGTGAGATATTGACGATTGTATAGGATTATCGAAAGAAGGAGGGAATATTGTATGTATCTGATCTTCCGAAGTTACCGGATCATGTCATACTAACAGCACAGCCAATGATCCCTGCCTGGGTGATGAGCTACCCCGAAGGAAACGAGACTGGAAAGTACCTCGCACTCGATGTACGTGTTCCTTTTAATTAGCTGTGAGAAAGACTAACAACGTAGATGGGCGGGACGAATCTACGCGTGGTAGAAGTTGAGTTACTAGGAAACCGCAACTTTGACGTTAGTCAGAGCAAATACAAATTGCCCGATGACATGAAGACCGGTACTTCTGAGCAACTTTGGGATTATATTGCGGATTGTTTGAAATCGTTTGTGGACGAGAATCATGAGCCTGTTGAGGGAGAGGATGCTATTCACCTTGGATTTACTTTTAGTTATCCGTGCTCGTACGTTCTCTGTGTTTGAGTGATGGATTTAGCTAACGTGGTAGGCAATCGGCAATCAACAAAGGAATCCTTCAAAGATGGACAAAAGGTTTCGACATTGACGGCGTCGAAGGCCATGATGTTCAGCCTATGCTCGAGGCCGCTCTCAAGCGCAAGAACGTGCCAATCAAAGTCACGGCTCTGATTAATGATACTACCGGAACTCTTGTTGCGTCGAACTATACCGATCCCGAGACACAGATGGGACTTATCTTTGGAACGGGATGTAATGCAGCGTACTTCGAGACGGTCGGAAATATTCCCAAGCTCGAAGGATACGTCGATCTTCCTCCAGACACGTTAATGGCTATTAACTGTGAATGGGGCGCGTTTGATAATGAGCATGTCGTACTCCCACGTACTGCCTATGACGTGCAGATTGATAACGAATCGCCGCGACCGAACCAGCAGGCTTTCGAGAAAATGATTGCAGGGCTTTATCTTGGCGAGATATATCGTTTGATTATGCTAGATTTACATTCTCAGGGATTCCTCTTCGAGCATCAGAGTGTGGAGAAGTTGAAGGTGCCGTATTCGATTGACGCGTCGTTGTTGTCGCAGATCGAGGAAGATCCGTTTGAAAATTTATCTGAGGTTGAGGAGATATTTTTGAAACGGTTCATGATTATGACCACGGGTCCTGAGTTGAAGCTTTTGCGCAGACTAGCCGAGTTGATTGGAACTCGCGCGGCTAGACTTTCAGCATGTGGAGTCGCTGCAATTTGCAAGAAAAAAGGCATCACGAGCTGTCACGGCGGCGCCGACGGCTCTGTGTTCAACAAATACCCCAACTTCCAAGAACGAGGCGGCCAAGCCCTGCGCGAGATCTTTGGCTGGGAGGAAACTGATATTAGAAAACAGCCAATCCGCCTTCTTCCCGCCGAAGATGGTAGTGGAGTTGGTGCTGCGTTGATTGCTGCGTTGACGCTTAAGCGCTTGGAGCAGGGGTTGTCGGTTGGTATGACGAAGATTCCGGAAGGTTTTGGAGCTATTTAAGTGAAAGAAATGGATCGTAGCGTGTTATCATTAAGTAAATATCTACAGAGAACTAGTTTACAAATGTACAAACTAAAAGTATATATCTACAAGCCAAAGACGGTCTTTGGAATATCGCAGACTAAAACACCTTCGGCGCAGACACCGCCGCCGATGAGTTTTTGACTGGTGGTGTCGTAGGAAGCTGCGGTCATGACACTCATGATGTGCCCATCATCCCAAAAAACGACGTGCGGGATGGCGAATGCTTCGTCTTTTTTGAGGAGGAGGGTCATGCTTTCTGAGACGACTTCAGGGTCGAAGGGGGCTTCTATTTTAGGCCAGATTGAAGCACCATTAGGGAATGCCGAGACGAGAATATCGCCAGATGGAAGTTCAGAGATGTTATCCATGGATGTATGCATTGATAGTGCGAGTTCGAGGTCGATGTCGTGGGATTCAGGGTCGACTGAGAAGACTGAGAATTTGGCTATACGGGTGTCTGTGACGACGAGTTTTTTGCCTTGGTCGACGAGGAGGATTCCGTTTGCGTAGGAGAAGCCCTTTTGTTTGATTTGGCAGGTCGGGAAGTTTGAACTGTAAAAGAAGGAGCAGTAGACGACGTTAGCCCAAAGGAACGGGCCGTAGGAGTCTTCGACTGTACGCATGATACCCTTGCGATATTTGTGGTCGTTTGTGATGTAGAAAGAGGTTTCCGAATCCGCGACGATAGCATTGGGAGTGTGGATAAGCGGTGAGCGCACTTCTTTCATGAACTGGAGATAGGTTGTACCGACGGTGTATTTGAAGACAGAGATGACGGAGGAGTCGCGCTGGTGGTTTACGAAGAAGATGATGCGGGTGTCTGGTTTGTCCGTGGGGTAGAAGACGTTCATGCCGTGGAGGATAAAGTCACCGCTGGTGTATCCGCGGAGCTCGAGGGTCGTGAGGGATTCAGAGACGGGGTCGAAGAGGACGACGGAGTCCATCATTGACTTGTTTTTGAAGATTTTCTTGACGGAGTGGTGGTTCTGGGGCGGGTAGAATAGTTTGCGGCCTGCGACCGAACCACAGCCCATGTAAACCTGACCGGTAATTTTATCAACAGCAACATCCTCACATCCCTCAGCTCCGTAAACAATTTTGCAATTGCCGTTGTTAACAGCGAACGACGGGTCGACGTAGCGGTCTTGCGGAGGCATCTCGACTGGGAACCAGGTTGATGGGTGCGGGATGAAAACGCGTGAGAGCGAGGCCATGAAGATACCAATCGCGTAGATGATCATCATTGCGGGATTCATTTTTGCTCTAGGTTCCAGCAGTGCTGATATTGTGCTGTTATCACGAGTATTACTGTACTGATATCAGACGAGTATCGAAGAAGAGTCCGGGGATAGAATAGGGTTTGATTGTCCTATCTGGCTTAAATAAGTGTTTACTAAGGGCGCTTAGACCCTGCGCGTTCTGAGAACTGCGTTTTGTTTACTTTCGAGATGATTGCAGATTGCACAGCAGTGATGGATATAATGATATAGCAAAGATCTATAATAAATGGTTGAATACAGAGAAACTAAGGAAGAGAAAACAAAGACGCGTTTGGTGTTGTGGAGTCTCCAGAATAGGAAACACGCGTTTGAACTTCTACGCGTTATGCGACCCAACAAGCCGTGTCGCGAATATCGAGGCACGAGGAGAGAGCGTCACGAGGACTGCAGCTCTGTAGTGAGTCTGCTTATATGCAATAATACAAAATACAATAAGAATTGTATATTATTGTAATAATATAATACCAATAGTTTAATAGCGTAACAGTGTAATAGTTGTTTGTATAATGAAAGTTGTTTTATATGAACAAAGTATTAAGTCCGAATACGATTCCCGAGACGCGTCAAAGTTTATCTATTTATTTTATTTCCGGTCTGGATAACCTCCTCTCCGCTTCTTCTCTCCTCCTCCTTCTCCTGACTATCCCCCCACTACCACTCCACACTATCTTCAGACTACAAGTGTATAATAGTACAGTATAATAGTACAGTATAGTGTATAATAGTGAATATGGTCCACACTGCAACACACACGGCTTCAAAGCCAACAGCAATCGAGCTCTGTCTGATGTTCTTCGTCGCCCTGGGGTCACTCACCTACGGTTACTCTTCTTCTATCATTGCTACTACTCGTGGCCAGCCTTCGTTCAATTCGTACTTCAAACTAGACACTGCAACCAACGCAACTCAGCTCAATGGTGCAATGGACGGCTTGTTCCAGACCGGCGGACTCTTTGGCGCGCTCACGGTTTCCTATCTCGCAGACAAGCTGGGCAGACGCAAGTGCATCGTGCTTGGTTCTGCCTTGTGCGTGATCGGAGGCGCACTTCAAGCTGGTTCAGTGCATGTCGGAATGTTTATCGCAGTCCGCTTCATCACCGGTTTCGGCGTCGGACAGCTGCTCACTTCCGTGCCAATGTACCAGTCTGAATTATCGCGACCATACTCGCGCGGACTCACCGTCGGTACTCATGGCGTCATGATCGTCATCGGATACACGCTCTCGTCCTGGGTCGGCGTCGGTTTCTTCTACGTCAACGCGGGCGGTGCGCAGTGGAGAGTCCCACTCGCCATCCAGTGCGTCTTCCCGCTCGTCCTCGGCGTGTTTGTCATGTTCCTTCCCGAGTCGCCGCGCTGGTTGCTCATGCAAGACCGCTCTGATGAAGCGCAGTCTATCATCGTGCGCGTTCATCGTGACGTAGCCGACCCCGAACACCGCGCCGCAAAGCTCGAGTTCCTGCAAATGGAGCAGCAGTGGCAGATCGAACGATCGTCGTCCGTCTCCTGGAAAGACGCTTTTTCGGTCCCGCACTACCGCAAACGCATGATCATCGGATTCTGCACTTTGGCTGCCGGACAAGCTACCGGTACCCTAGTCATCAACAACTACGGTCCTACTTTATACACCGATCTTGGTTTTGACTCTGCAAACTCCTTGATCATCCAAGGCGGCTGGATCACCGTCTCTGTAATTGGAAATGCGGTCAACGCACTCACTATCGATCACCTAGGCCGCAAGAAACAGCTGTTGATTGGTCTTGCTGGTTGTGCTCTTGCTCTCGTCGGCGAATGCGTTGCTCTGTCCACATACGAGCGTACAGGCGGCCGTGCCGCCTCCATCGCCGCCGTCGTTTTCTTGTTCATGCATATTTTGATATATGGTCTTAACATGGACGTCACTTCTTACGTTTACTCTTCTGAAATCATGCCGAACCAGTTGCGCGCCAAGGGTGTTGCGTTTAGTATCTGTGGTCTCTTCCTCAGTACGATCGTCTACCTCGAAGCCGCTAGTACCGCGTTTGCAAATATCGGCTGGAAATACTACCTTGTCTTCATCTCAATGTGTACTTTCTTCTTCGTCTTGATCTGGTTCTACTTTCCCGAAACTAAAGATTTGTCGTTAGAAGAGATGAATGCGTTGTTTGGCGATGAAGTTACCGATATTAATTTACATCTTGCTGCGACGGAAGAGTATGATCTCGACGAGAAGCATAGTGTCAATGAGTACATTGTCACTTCTGAGAAGGTTTAATTCTTTATTGCTGTGTGTGCGCTTATGATGTGTATTCTCACTCTTCTGTGAAAATGTGCATGAGTTCTTCTGAAGTGTAATTGTTATTCACTCGTCATTGCTTTGTGTGTTGGGGTTCTGTTTATTTGTATATCATTTTTTGCATTGTATAATATCGCATCATCTTGTGAGAAGATTTAATTTATTTAATATTTCATCGCTTATATTTCATTTAAACTTATTCCAAATTCCTTATCTTGTCTTGGCATTCAGACTCAAGATGAAGTGAAGTATATTGTGAATATTTCTATCTACCTTGGTAATTTGACTTCTACTTTTGCTTTCAAATTCAAGATGGTGAATAGTTTTATCTGCCCTTTTAGCAAGAATTCAAATGTATATATTTTTAAAAAATTATGCTTCATGAGCGTGATAACGCATTCATTTAGAAACGCTACTAACCTTCACAGCGTAGATGCAAGAAACGAGGCCATTTAGAAAGCCCATGAATATAGCTTCTACCTTGATACAAAAGCGACAGAGACCATGCTGGTCTGTAGTAGTATCATTACAATGACTGGAACGTGATACAAACCAGGATCAGCGCATACAGAAAGCCGGGGATGTTGATTATGGTCGGCCAGCCCACTAACTATGACTACCCCTGCCTACCAAAGGATTGACCACCACCACCACCACAACAGCATGAAAGCAATAACTTTTGTGGTTGTTGAGATATTGCGTGAAACATGTTGGGTACTATATATTGGAATTTGGTGGGCAGCTCATCCGGGAACTACGTTACAGAGACGAAAGGGAATTTTGCAGCGTTTGTAGAAGCCGAATAGCGTCACTTTTTAACTGCTTGTTTGTTTGTTTATATCTATAAAACAATCCAAAAAATCTTCATTTTTAGTGGTAATATAGTAGCTGCTTGATAAAATCACTTTCATATGGGACATGGTTCCGAAAACCAGAAGCAAGATATTATTGCAACATTAAGTACCAGCACATTTCCGCCTTACGAGCGCCATCTCAGTCGTAAAATTTAAATATAATACCGATAAGCAGACAATAATAAATAAAAAGAGGATGTGTTTTTATGAGAGAGAGAGATTAGTTACGAAATATTACTCTGGACACCTCGAGACTTTGCGCAGTCGCAGCTGAAATCCAGCCGTATCATCATTACTGTTGGAGGATATCATGAACGACGCACTTTATACTCTTTATTTCCATTTAAAGAATATATTCAAACAAACAAAGCAACAAAAATTGAACGTGGATTATCTAAACATTTAAAAAAATTTCATTCCAAACTCCTTCTCTTGTACTCGAATTCCAAGCATCCATCTCTTCTTCTTCATGGTTCACTAGAGGGCGAATGTTAAACTCACTGCCTGCCAAATTGAATTCCCATATCAGGATTCCAAACTCCCTGTCCTCTTACACTCGGTCTCCCATTCGACGCCCCCAAAACAGATGCAGGCAACCCCTGCGCTCTCGGTGCCGGTAACGGACTTTGTCTCCTCTCCATCGACAACCTCTCCATCTGTCTCGCCAGCTCCGTTTCTTCATCACGCGCTTCGACGTTTCTGCTATACACGAAATCATTTACTTCGTCTTGTAATTGCGCGAGAAGACGTGAGAGATCATTGTAAAACTTGCGGCCCTCGGAGAGGTTTTGGATTAACTCGAGGTATTTGAAGTATCCCGAATCAAGAGATTGTAATGCTCGCTCGCGGTCTGAAGATACAGCGCCTCGGGATCTTGCCATTGCTGCTGTAAAGTCCATATTAGCTAGCTCGATATCGACGAGTAACGTAGCTTGCTGTTCACTCTCCTCCTCGACATGCTCTTTATCCTCATCGTAGAGTGTACTCAGTCTTTGGGTAAACACCTTTTCAAACATCGCCGGCTCGATTTTTCCCAATGGATCAGCTTGTTCCAGCCTTGCCGTCTCTTTCAGAACGAGATCAGTCACGTCGTCGGAGGATGCTTTCTCGTGAAGTTGATCGAGAAATTTGCGACGTGCGTATTCGAGTTTATTCACTTGTGCGATTTTATTTCTCATCTCATCCAGTCGTTTCTCTAGTTCCGGATCGAGTTGGGATGTAGCTGACCTCGGGACGTATTTTTCGATCGCAGACAGGTCTTCAGACAAAAGTTTAAAAACACTTTCTTGTTCCCGAAATTTCGCTCTCACAGCCTCATCACTCTCCAACGCCGCTTTCAGAGTACTTCCGAGTGATTGTAATTGAGCATACTGATCTTTCCCAGCTTCATGACTCGTAAGTCGTTGCCATCCAGAAGTTCCAAACCGTTGACGCATTTGGTCATCGCGTGCACGTTCCGAGGCGAGTGTTTCGGCGGCAGCGACGTACATTGAGTTGTTGACTTGTGCGAGATTGCGAATGTCTTCGATTGAAGAGGCGAGGGCTGTGTAGCCGCCGCTGGCGTGAATTTCAGCGATACGTGAGGCGAGAGAGGGAGGTAATCCGACCGGTCGTTCAAGAGCCTGCAGGGATCCAGGGAGACCTAGTCGAGTGAGCGACTCATGGAGTTGGACGGTAAGTAGTTCAAGTTTGCTAACGAGGAGATGGGTAACGAGGGTATCGCGTCTGTCGACATAGATACTAGCGGCTTGATGTGCGGCAAACGGCACTAGTTTGACGAATAACGGAGGGCTATAAATGGAATCCTTAAGTGCCTCGATCGGATCCTTGATTTCTGGAGGGATAGTAGCGCTGACGGTGACAGCGCCTTTGATTGCGGGAAGAGAGGAGATTGGAGGGACGATTTTGAGGTAGATCATGTCGTTATCTTTTTCAGCGCGTACGAGGTCTGATTTCAGTTTTGTCTGCAGGCCTTTTAGGTCGTCTGCAACAGCCGGGGCAGCATGCTTTGCGCTCGACAACGCACTCTTAACAGCTTCGAGAGCAGCTTGTAAACGCGCAATCTCCTCGCCATATTTCCCTGTCGCTAGCGAATCCGACGCAGCACGATACTGCGCAGCGGCAGTAAAATGTAGTTTTTTGCAGGTTATATGGTGGATCCATTCTGATTTAATTGCGGATGTTTTCAAAGCA
The DNA here is from genome assembly GCA_030572775.1 of [Lipomyces] yamanashiensis. Taxonomy (NCBI): domain Eukaryota; kingdom Fungi; phylum Ascomycota; class Lipomycetes; order Lipomycetales; family Lipomycetaceae; genus Myxozyma; species [Lipomyces] yamanashiensis. The sequence continues at coordinate 52,330 of JAJMBS010000028.1, forward strand.
GCGTCGATGGCTTTTGAGTAGAACTCTGATACTTGATGAGCTAATCTTGCTATTAAGCTGTTTTTCATCGCGTCGAGGACTGCTTTTTGCCAGAAACACTCTTGCGCCTGCGCGAGAGATATGTTGATGAGAACGTCTAGCGTATGATGATTTAGATCTTCTGGAGCAGATAATTTCATTTCGGGGATAACGTGTGTCTTGAGAAATTCGAAGCATCCTGCCGCGGCCTGGAACTGCTGTGCTGCATTTTTCAAACCCTGAGCGGTGGTTCTGTTTTCGTCTGCGGCGAGAAGGGTGTGTAGTGCTGCGATGTTGTAAAGAACATTTGCACGTTCGAATTGAAGATCAGAGTGCTGAACAGCAGAGGTAGCGTAGCTGAGAGAAGACGACCATTTGAAGATGAGGATGTCTGCCGGGAACTTGCTTGAGAGGAAGCTGAGCTGGGTGAAGTATCTTAACATTATTTCTTATTAGCTATAATCACAGAATAAAAGAAGAATACATACTTTGTTAAGGAAATCAAGCTGTTTTGTCTGATATCAAGAGAAACAATGGCTTCTCTGAGTGAATCCAGGTTCGCCATGTCGCTCTTAAACATATCTGGATGTTGATCATAACTCTGCTCGATATAACTTCTCATTGCCGGAGTAAGTTGCATTTTTTCTGTCCGTCTTAACGGCACTGTGAGCATGTTTGTTGCCATGCTTACTCTTTTGCAAAGCTGTAGTTGAAAAAAACGCAAAGACGAGGAAGAGAAGTGTTTATGTATTGATTCTACGTCATTTACACGTGACTTTCCTCGGTGTTGTCCGTCTTTGCTACTTTCTTCTTTTCTCTTATCTTATCTTGATACATTCACAAAAGACAATACAAAAATGTTGCCACGAAACATTCGCACAAAGATCATTGCTCCGCCTGTTCTACTTCGACGCGCTGCTTCGTCGTCGTCGTCGTCATCGTCTTCGTCGGCGCAGCGGCCGTCGCAAAGAAACAAAACAGCTGCTTTTGTCGCTGCGACTTGCGCTGTAACTGCTGCTGCTTCTGCTTTTTATTCAACTTCTTCGTCTGGGCTTATTAGAAATGATGGAAGAGCAGTCGAACCGTCAAAGCTGCCGCCAAAGTTCGCAGCAGCGTCAAACGGAACAGTCGAGTTCCCACGACAAACATTCTCCTCGAAAGCAACTCGAATGCTCAGCGAAGAAGAAGTCAGCGAACGGATTCGCGAACACGAAGAAGCGTATCTTGTGGATCGCGATTCAGGTGTTTCGCGGTTTGATATTAATCAGCTCGCGAGTAATCCCCAGATCGAGGATGATTACGCGGCAAAGATCGTCAATATCGGGTTTGCAGACGGACTCCAGGATTGGTACTTCTTTGGTGTTTTTGACGGTCATGGGTATATATTCTATATTTTTATTCCATATATATGTGCATAGACTAATGTGCTTTTTAGAGGCTGGAACACATCAGCAAAACTCCGCGAACTTCTGATTCCCTACGTCGCCAGAGAACTCACAAACACAATCACCCCATCAACAGTTCCCTCGACCTTCGGCATCGAATCTGCTGCTAACGCACGCGAAATCGATCATGCTATTGCAACCGCTTTCTTGAAGCTCGATGATGATATCATTAAGAAACCAATCAACTTCCTCCTTGAGAATCCGTATAAACCCGCCTCGGCAGAGATCCTGATGCCCGCCATGGCCGGATCCTGCGCTCTCCTAGGAATCTACGACGCTGCAACATCTACATTACGCATCGCGTGCACAGGAGACTCTCGCGCTGTCTGGGGTCACAAAGACCCCGGCGGGAACTGGACCGCCACGCCTCTTTCCTACGACCAATGCGGTCGCAACGAGACCGAAATGAACCGTCTTCGTTCTGAACATCCAAAGGAAGAAGTCATCATTAACGGGCGTGTCCTCGGTGGTCTTGAACCGACTCGTGCATTTGGCGACGCCAGGTATAAGCTACCTGCCAACATCGTTGATAATGCAGCAAAGCTGTTCTTTGGCCGCTCTGCGCCAAAAGCGAGCATTACACCCCCTTATGTAACCTCCAAACCAGAGATCTTGACCACAAAAGTACAGCCAGGCGATTTTCTCGTTCTCGCCACTGACGGCATCTGGGACGAACTATCCTCCGCCGAAGCCGTCCAGCTTGTCGTCGAATGGGTAAAGAAGCATCAAGTCGAGAATAAAGGCACCCCTCCTCCAGGCGTCTCCACCTCTGTTCGCAAAGGCGGTCTCTTCTCCTCCCTGTCGGATCTCTCAGACGTCCGCGTCGTCAGCGATACACAAGAACTCTACGCTCGTTTAGATGGCTCTCATTCTGAGGAGGATAAAGAGAAACTAGCGCTCCGTCAAACCATCGCTATGCAAAAACATTTCCGAGGTCTTTACGTCGTCGAAGATGATAATGCCGCTTCTCATATCGTGCGTAACGCACTTGGAGGGGCTGATAAAGATCAGACTGCAATGCTACTGAGTATCCCGCCTGGCACGTCAAGACGGTATAGAGATGATATGACTTGTATGGTTATCTTTTTTGGTGAGAAGAAAGGTGGACAACCTACTGGAAAAATCACCCCTCTGAGCTCTTTGAAAAAGTAGCTATTGCACATCAAGTAGTTTTATAATAGCTATATAGTTATAGAATATCTAGCGCTCTTTTAAATAGCATTTACGTACTTAACAAGCAGAATTATAGTATAGCATAAATTAAAATATCAACATGCGTCCAGCGCCTCTATCCATCCCACCCAATGCAATTCTCTATCATACACACACATTCATACCCTCCTACTCCAGAGCGGCACTGCCTGATCTCCATTTAAACCGTTTACTCATCCGTCTCCAAGTTCCGTTTCGATGCGCTGTAGGTGTTAACATGTCATCCATGTCATGGTTGGGAGAGTCTGGCGGTGTGGAGGGGGCGCTGCGGGATGATGACCAGGAATCTTCTTCGGAGGATTCGAGATGCGGTTGTTGGTCTGGCGCTACTATGATCTCGTGACGCGGGTTGACTCTACTCCGCGGGATACTATTGTTACTAGCCGCGGAAGCAGTAGGTCTGTATAAGGAAGGAAACCGCCAGAGACTATGCGCAGAGTGTACGGAAGAGACGTGGGATTTATTAGATTCGGATTCGTCGTCGGTGGTCGTCATGACTTGTGCGTGGGCATCGTTGATGAAACGCATAAACACGGATTCGTTCATGAGGGCTTTGACGGCAGACATGGCGTCGGCGAGTTTGCCCGGCTGAGGGGGATCATTCAGCGAATGTAAAGACAAAAGGTCATCGCGAACAGTAGCTGGGAGGTTCAGTTCTCGCGGACTCTCAGACTTCACATACGAGTCCACAATACGATGCCACAGCAGCATCAAATGATCATACTCCCTATGCTCACTCCCAACCTCTCCCGCCTCCTGGTCCGAAATACTCATGGCAACCGCATTCTCATACACATCCGAATACCTCTGCACATCCATCGTAAACTCCAATGTCTCGAGACAATGGTTCTGCGCCAGATACGCCATGAACTCAGTCAACGTGAACGGCGAGACGCTCTCGTTCGCGAGAACCTCATCAAGCGTCGGAATCCTTCTATACGTACACTCTGGCAGAGCATCCCGTGTATTACCACTGCTTGTATACTGCTGAGAATGCGAATATGGCGCTGAAGTAGGCACAGACGGTGGAAAATAGGAGATATTGTTCGGCAAACTGGAAGGAGCGTAGATCGGACTCGCAGGCTCCGAATTCGCCGGCGATGACGACATCGACGACGACACCGATGACGACGATGACGATGATATTTCTGCTATTTGATAACTCCGTTTCTGCGCACTTGTCTGTAGTTGTAACTGGTGAAGTTGTTGTTGTTGCTGCTGCTGCTGCTGCTGCTGCTGTTGTTGGTGATGATCGAAAACGGGGAGATCCGGTGGCGGTTCGTCATGGCGTCCGAGACCGAGCAACGTCATTCCAGCTTTGCTCGAACGGCGCATTCGGGGCATTTTGTCTTCTTGTTCTTCTTCTGAATGCTCCAAATATACAACAATACAGCAATAGCAGGAATAACAGAGCAGGGAAAAGGCGACCAGGGACAGGATTTAAAGAGAGAAAGAGACGTAGGGTGGGTGTGAGTCGCCTGCCTTTCAGATTAAACTTCGCCCGGAACAAACAGAAACCAGCGCTAGTCCGCTTTCGGATCGCTACGCCACCGCATTATCGTTTGCCCGGATGATGTAAAATTCTTATTCAGCTATCACATGACTATGCACGTGACCGTGGACGCGCAGACGCGGCGCGCTGCCGCTGACGACCATTGTGCGTCCGCGAGCGAGGTCCCAACCGCGTAGTGCGAGCGCTTCTCCTGCAGCAGCTTTAGTAAAGAGAGTGTTGACAATATGTAGTGTGCGCAGGACGTGTTCGCGCGCAGCTGTGAGCGAGGCAGCGTTGCCGGATCCGTGGTGAAGAGCACGCACGCTTCGAGCCAGATAGAGCGCGTGAACCCATGCGCGCAGTTCCGCGTCATTCTTCTCTTCAGATTTCTCATCTGTTTTTGTTGTAATGTCGACAAGAGCACCGCGGACAGTCACGTAGCCAGCTTTGCGGCCGCGTAGACGACTTTGTTCGAACCAGAGCACGTAGCCAGTCTTGCCGTCGTCAAAGATATGCAGCAGCTCATGCGCAGACATATCCCTTGGCAAGATCTTACATACGTCTGAAAAACTTCCGATAGATGCATATCCTAGTACAGCACCATTATTTCCCCATCTTAGTAGACCATCAGCTTCAAGAACACGTTCGTGTCTTGCAACCTCGTTCGGGGAAAGGATCCTAGACGGAAGCACTGCTTCACTATCAATTAAATCCGACTCCATCATCAACGGCGATGTCTGGTCCATTAAATACGCAAAGACAGTATTCGTGCGTTGCCTATTCAACGTATCCATAATCACTGACGTCACAGCCCAATAATTTGTCGTTAGATGAATAGAAATAAGCAGTATCAGCATTGCCCAGATCTCTACGTCGGTGTTGACAAACGGGACAATAATCGCGCCAATCTACTCTCGTTAGCGTTACTCAATACATATGCAAATATACATACAAGCATTCCGAGTAATGAGATCACAGTCTCTTGTGACGCATCCTTCGCAGATACTATTTAATTAGCACGTCTTCAACACAACAAAAGTAGGATATTATACCATCAGATATACTCCCCCTCTCCGAATCCGTGAAATGCTGCGTCAAGGCAGCACGCGAGCCATTCGCCATAACTCCACAAACAGCCTTCAACGCACCCGAGCAGCACAAAAACATAATCTTAACGCCCTTGTTAGTTCCGAAATACGGTGCGCAAACATCACATATCACTCCCGCGTTATAGACCAAATCAGCGATAAACCGGAATTTCTTGCATTCTTGTTCAAGTGTAGATCCAAATTTCCAAGCGAAACTGATCGTTGCTAGACGACCGATTGTTTCTTGTAATCCAGTGATGAATAGTGCTGATGTGCTTGTTGCTGTTTTATCGCCAACCCCAACAGCTTCGAGTAGTTAGCATTGTTTAGCATTCTAGTAATGAAAGAGAAGAAATACCTGTTAAAACTGCACGGTTGCCAATTAAAGACGCGATAGTACTCGCAAATGCCTGTATTGAATCATATATTTGATAACTATTCATTAGCACAAACCCTCATTCCTTGACGAAGAAGCATACTTGATATAGTCGGAAGTAACACTCTCAGGATACCCAGTCGGCAAAAACACTGAAACAAGAAACTGCAACACTCTCACGACTCTTGAAGCCGACGGTCTTCGTCCTGCTATTTGTGTATACTGAAAACTCCGTTTATCATTCGCAGATACTTCCACAATCTTGCTCGTTGAAGTTGGATCGGGTGAACTGTCGAAGAACGCTTTTGAGAAGTTTCCGTTCGCGTCGCGTTCTTCAAGATAAAGCGAAGGTGTGTCCATCTGTCTTTCTTCAATATAAATATCCTTTTATCAAACAAATCAATATCTTATCTCAAAGTATTATCGAACTGGAGTTCCAGAGTCTCAAGTTTACTCGTGTGAAGGTTCGATTCCGGGGTTGCTGCGGGCAGAATGCAACGTCATCGCTTACTGTGGAGTTATGTAATAATCCAAGTATCCGATATTCTTCAGATCTTTCTATAGCTGATTAGATATTGATACTATCTTTCAAAAAAAGGAAACATATATCGGCTTATAAAAGCATGTAGAAGTATACCCAGTCTCTACAAAATCATACAATTTCAAAAACTGGCACTATGAGCTGAGCAGATGAACTTCAAGATATATTCATACTAAAACAAGAAAGAAAGAATACAACATCCTCAGTTTTCAAACCAAGAAAATAATAACTTAAAGCAATACTAGAATCAATAATATACCAAATAGTTCTCCATTTCAATAATTGACTCTGACAATCAATTTCATTCTCATAGATGATATTCTCATCAGATCTCAAGAAAAACTCAGGATAAAAAGCACCTAAACCCGACGCCAAGTATTGCAAAAAAACACAAACAAAAACAAGAAAATAGAAAGAGAAAAAGAGAAGGTAGATACCTTGACGCGTAAAGATGCAAAGTATCTAGTGGTGTCTATATTCTTATTATTCTTCTACTTACTCTCGTAATTCTTATAAAAATAATTATAAGAGTAAGTATAAGATTAATCATAAGAATAATCAAAAAGATAACTCATAAACATAATAAAGAATAACGAATAACTAAATAGATGAGAAGTTCTCAAAGAATCAAAAAGATTAATTAAGCATCAGTCTCATACACTAAATTACTCTCCTTCACCGGCGACTGTCCCAGACTTTGTGTCGGCGATCCAGCTTGTCCCGACGGTCCTGAAAACGAATTTGAATGAGAATGAGGGATGTTTTCGGGAACTGGATGTTGTGAGCCGATGCTGGTGACGCCTGCGGAAGCGGCTTTGCCGGCTTTTGAGAGCGCGTAGTCGCCTGAGTCAAAGTACTTCCGGTCCTTAATAGTTAGTAGAGTGTTGATAGAAGCATAATAATAGCAGAATAGTAGCAGAATATCAGGAAGAACATACATTCAACTTCTTCTGGACGATATCACGGCTCGACGGTAATCGTCCGTACATATTCAAGATCCGCTGTTCCTCGGGCGTAAGAGACTGCTTCATTAGTATATATTCTCAAAAGTCTCAGAAATTCAACAATGAATACACACCGAAATGTCTACTTTGTTTGCACGAGCTGGATCCAACGAGGACATTATAAAGACTGATAGACTAGTGTGATGACAGTGTATCTTGTAAACCAAGATACAATCGTTGCAATAACTCAATAGTATGCTCGCTAAACAACTATTATTCAACAATATTCACAATCAAATCAATTGAGTATTTGTTCCTAAACAGAATATCAGAATAGTTTCCATCCATTTATATCTCAAAACTGAGTACCGTGATCTTCGATCCAGGTAATTGCATAACTCATGTGACAGTTATGCCATATTTAAACTACGTCATTGATATAGTAAAGACACACGTGTGTTGATCAGACGACGACGACGACTTACTGTCTCCAATGAGTCTATCCAGTCTGCTCAACAGTCCTTTGTTTCTCAGTGTAGAATATAATGCAGTATCAAACTGAATTGCAAATGCAGAGTGTTTACGGCTCGAAACCTCGAATGTACTTGCATCCCCAAAACAGCCGACTTAGTGCATGCCACAGTGTGTTTGTTATTACGGGGCATTTAATACCGCAGAAAATTCTCGGGTGACTCGCCACCTCACGATAATTCAACAAGAGCACGTATGCATACATATACACAATATAATTGATGATAATAAATAGTAATAAATATAATAGACTATTATAATGGATATATAAACACACAGCGCAGTGTCCAAACACTACTTGCTATGAATGCATTCTGACAAAGATCGTCAAAATACTCAAAATATCAAAAATATCAAAATACATAAACAGATAACTCCTAACAAAAACGACTTTTAATTTACTTTTTTCATTGAACTGATTGATTAAGACTATGGCTTCTGCTCGAGCGCTGTGTCGGAGGAAGAAGTGCTTTGCGGACGCGTATTCAAGATCTGCGAAGTTGCTTTTGCCTCGTTCTTCTCTACGACGAGGTTCTTCAGCCACTTGTTTTCCATCTCAAGCTGCATGATCTTTGTCTCGAGTTGCTGGACTTTATCTTGAAGGTCCTTTGTCACTTGTTCCATTTGCTGTTCGCGCTGTTTCTTTTTGATGCGGAAACGCGCGGACGCGGCTGTATTGCGTCTTCGTTTATCTTCCTCGGCAGCCATGCGCGACGCGGACTCGTCAATAAAGCCGGAAAGTCGTTTCGCAGCGGGTGAGCCGGAGTAGGAGACGACGCCAGAGACAGGAGTTGCCTCGGAAGAAGCGTCGAGGGGGACAACTGGCTCGTTGAGCAGCGGCAGACCGTGGACAGGTGCGGATGGCGACGGGTGGATATTCAACGCGGAAGGCGCGTAGTCGATGTAGTCCGTCGCGAGGAAGTCGAATGGCTGCTGTTGCTGCTGTTGCTGCTGCTGTTGCTGCTGCTGTTGCTGTCGATGCTCCTGCTTGATGTCGAACTGCCTCTGCAACGGCATCCCCCGTCGTCTGTCCTGCTGCTGCTGCTCCGGACTCTCAAACGACACCTGCTCATCACCTGCAACACCAGCATCCGTTGCTCTTCCCATATCAAAGTCAAAGAAATGAGTATTCGCAAACAGTGAAAGATCGTCGGACTTGTTGTCTGCGGGCCCGAGTTCGACTGGTTCGACCGAGTTCAGGTTGGCGATGTACTGCGAAACGTTGATTCCGCGGTGGCTCAAATACGCCATTACTGTGTTCGAGCGGTGTTTGATGGGAATATCAAGGAATTAAAAAGATTTATCACGATAATAATAAGAAATGAGCAACGTGTGAAGAAGCAGTCCCGGTCGAAGTCGTGCGTTCGTCTGTGCGGGAGAAAACCACCGTCAGACGATCAGGAAACCCTGAGCCTGAAACAGCCGCACAGTCAGCAGCGGCTTACAAATTACGTTTTTGGTTTTGTATTTCTGGTGCTAAATATAGTGTAGGTTTTGCAGTTGTGCTGTATGCGATGGCGTGCTAGGGTGAGGGTTCTGTATTAGGACGCCGTTGTGCCCCCAGCTTACTATTACTTTTCTATTATTATTACTGTTTTATTTGTATTGTGTTATAAAATCATTGTTTTTATGTTTTACTACATTATAATATAGGAATATCATTTATAATAAGATCAATTGAAGTAGATTGTTCTATTTTGTATGCTGTGCTGTGCATGTGTTAATTGTGTATCGATAATCCAAATCCTCGGATCATCCCTTCCTCCACGCGTGTCAATGCTTGTCTTTCAATCGCATAACGTTCATGTGAAGATTGTTATAGAATACGATTTATACTAAAATTCTTATTCTATAATAGTAATACTATCAAAATATACAAATATGGAATAAGAATAGAAGCAGATATATCTATGCACACTATACTCTTCCTATTTAAGAACTTCCCAATTAGGAACTGCCTAATTAGGAATAAATTTACTCCATTCTCGTAGGGTTTTAGGGTCTCACCTCCTCACAGTCTAGACAACATACTCTCAAGAACACTCCTACGACAGTCAAATATCAGTAAATGCTTTATGAACAGCATATCATTACATTATAAACAGACAAATGCATCAATCTTCTTAACTTTTAGTGTCCTCCCAATGTATACTTCTCTTCTTCTTCCCTTCTTCTCTGCATTCTCATTCTCACCCTACAACATTAATCACCTCATGCGACTCATCCATGACGAATCTCCTCAGCATTGGCTACCGTCTACGGGCATCTCCGCGATTCTCCCCCTTAGGCCCAGTATATCTCTTAACCTGCTCCGGTCTACTCCCCTCATACCCTCTCTTCTGCGGCACAGACGAATACCCAGCCGGTCCCCGAGCAGGTCCAGGTGGCGGCCCTTGAACACCCTGCGGTCCTAATGGCACTCTGTGTCCATTCACACTCGTCACTACATTCCCTCCTTCAAACCGAGACACAAGCCCGCGATTCTCTGCGTCCTCAATCAAATTCTTCCACACATCGCTGGCTAATAAACTCTGTATATTCCCGATAATCCATAACGACGACTTGGCTCGCGTCAGCGCAACGTTCATTCGTCTTATATCCGCAATAAAACCGACTCCACGGCCAGCTGGCTGTGCTCGGACACATGACAAAATAATGATATCCTTCTCTTGTCCTTGGAATCCGTCAATCGTGTTAAAATCAATTGCTTGAATTCCTGCTTGTCCGAGCGCTGTCCTGAACGTGCTCACCAGTGTTCGCAATTGCTCTTTATACGGCGTCACAATTCCAATCCGTCCGTCAAAATCTACATCCGGAAATCGATCACACAATTGTCTGTATAAACTCAACGCGCAATCAGCCTCCGCCCGATTCGAATATGAATGGGTTTTGGAAATCTGTTCGCGAGAGTGCACGTCAAAGAAGCGGTACGGACCAAACTGCTCGGCTCCCGAATGCCAGACCGCCGCCGTGCGCTCGGCCATCCCGTCACCGTCAATCAATCTCGACTCGTAAAACTGTGTGCTCGGAAACTTTGAAATTTGCGGATGCATACGGTACTGAATACTCAGCAAATGCACTGCAGTCGGGTAGTTCTTCTGCATCCGCACAAACAAACTCTGCTCATACTGGTACTTCGATGCCGTCTGCGACAATACCGTCGGCGGAAGCTGGTTCGGATCTCCAACCATTGCACATCGAGTACATCCATATTTCAACGGAATCAACGCTGAAAGCTCCACACATTGCGCCGCCTCATCAATAATAACAGTATCAAACGACAACGCGAGAGACGCCATCAACTCATGACCAGCTCCTGATAACGTCGCACACAACACCTCCGCGTTCGTAACTAAACGCGTCTGAATACTTCTTCTCTCAATCTCACTCGCGCGCACCGCAACCGCCTGCGTATCTCTCTCCTCATCAAGTTTTTGTCCCAGCGCAGATTTCTTCGCATTCAATGTATCCCTTTGTTGTCGTAACTTTCCGCGCTCGGCCGCGTCCTCAGTCACGTTGATCATAGCTTCTACTTTTGCTCGTTCCGCTAAAATCGCATTTAGTTCCTCTTTCATCGACGAAGACTTTTCCTTCGACAACCCTTTTTTCTTATTGTTCTCTTCCTCAAACTTTGCGAGTTCAGCTTCGACTTGCTCTTCCAGCGTCAAGTTTCGCACAGCAGGATTAGCTGCATCACTACGTCCCATTCGCACAATCTTCGGCACAAACGTTTGACCTGCCGAGTTTCTAATACCGCCTTTAAGTCGTAACACGACTTCGTCAACTGCAGCGTTACTTGGCGCACAGACCAAAATACGTTTCTGGTCGACCTGGGATGGTTCTTTTGGTGTTGCTGGTGCTTTTTTGCCTGGGATTGCGATCGGGATACCGCGGGATTTCGTGGTTGACAGGGTTGCGCCAATGATTCCCAAAATCGTCTTGGTTTTACCAGTTCCGGGGGGACTTCTCTTCGTTAGCTTTTTTTTTTTATCTACTTTTCCTAAAAATACTCACCCTTGAATCAAAGTAAACCCTGTACTTTCCATCGCAGCGATAATAGCCCCCGCTTGCGGCGTATTCACATTATATATCTCCTTTGCTCGTTTAATCTTCGATATATCCGGGCGCACCATATTAGCTGGTCGCGCTTGAATGATAGGATCACAAAGATCGTAGAAGGGGAGACCCTGTAGCGAGCTGTATTCTCTCTCAATTGTCGTCATACTATACTGTCAGCACTATCTACTACTCAAAAAGCGGAAACACACCTCATCACTTTCAGACCATTCAACTCGGCCTTCGGCAACAAATTCCTCGCCATCTCCGGAGTCGGAAGACACCTGAGCACAATCTCCGACAAATCCGTGTTTGTGCGCTTAACATCCTTTACCCTCGCCATACAGTTCATGTATTTCGGATCCGGCCACTGCGCTGCTTTTTCGCGAATTCCTTTTCCCATCGTGAGGTTTTGTTCGTCGGGAATGAACGTCAAGACAACGATATCCATATCGCCGATTTTGATCACTGGAAGCAGTTTTGACTCGATCGAAGCGTAGACTTCGATATAATCGTCGCAGGACGCGCGATTGTTAATCACCAGTCTGAATGGTTTATCAAGTCTCTCAATCTTCGATTTTACAATACTCTGCACCGCCTCCAACATCAACAACGGTTCAAAAACAGCCTTATATTCCATCGCCGAGGAAAATTTATTAGGAATCTCTCGATATTTAGTTATATCCCCGCCAATCTCATCAGAAGGTAAATCATTGTCACTGTGATAATCCCAGCGAAGAATGCGGTGGTAGAGTGGGTTCATATCAATTCGTAGCCGCGCACGCATGTTTCGTTCGGCGCGTTCACGCTCTGTCATGGCTGGTGGTGCGTGTGCGCGACGGACGCCGTGGATAGAAGACGGGAGTCGTAATGGCATTGGCGCGATCGACGATGCGGTATTCCCTCTTGCCGAAGGGATACTGTGTTTAGCCAGCGTAAACAGAGAATCAATGTCCCCATCGCTATCCTCGTCAGAGCTCTCGTCTGATTTATTCGCCGCAGAACCAGACTTGGGTCCTCGTGAAAGAGGCGCTGATCCTGAAGTTTCAGTCACTCTGAATCCAGCAGGTCGCGGTGGATGAATCACACCGCTATCAGCAGCTGCCATAGCTTCTTTCTGACGTCTATCGTGAAGGCTTTGTCGAACTGCATTTAGACGGCTTGCTTTAGCAAATGCTTCTTGCTTAGCTTCGTCGACTTGTGCTTGTTTGTATGCCGCGTCTAAAGCCTGTTTGCGTGCTTTGTCCGCTAATATCTCATCAGTCGAAAGGTCTTTTGTAGAGCTCTTATCTAGCCAACTATCAAGAGCCTTCTCCTTTCCCTTGCTAGGTGGCTTCACAGAGCTTTCAGTCTTTACTGGCTCTGTAGACGACGGTCGTGAATCGATCTCCGAGGTGTCATTTCTCTCATATCTCAATTCATAATTAAACTGTGTGATTGCGAGTACAATATCATAACACTGTCCATCCGTCAAGTTATTATAATGCGTTTCGGTTTGATGAGATAGTTTGTCGAGTCTTCGGAGAATATCGTGGGGGACAATCATTTTGGCTGTTGCCATTCTATTGAGGAGGCCACAGACTAGACGTACACACATTTGTAGTAACGCAGTATCTGAAAGTCTGAGCCAGGGCGACATCTCACGAAGCGGATCTGTCAAGTTATGAAGAATTTCAAGTCCAATTGAGGAAGGCTTTGTAGGTGAGATGGTCTCCAAGTCGATAACTGCTACTCCACCCTCAGTAGACACGGTCAATGCCTGCTCAAGCAACTGAGCATTATCAAACAACTGCGAACTAAGTTCCAAAATATCTCGCATATAGTCAACCATCATATCCTTAGGATATACTCTCGACCAAGTCAACGTTCTCTTAAAAATAAACTCGAGCGCGCGCCATGTCGAGTCCCAGAACGCGCGCGTAGCCGATCCAATTTCTTTATCCGCTATAGCACTACTATGAGTAGCGATATATCCATCGCGCGAATCGAAAATAAGTGTAGCCATATCCATTGTAGTCCGTACAAGTTTAGGAATCGGACCGACGCCAGTCAACACCGAGATTGAGCCAGTATTTTTCAAGGTCGAGACATACGCCGTTAAGATAAACGAAGGGCTTGCGGCAAATAAACCTCGTAGCGCTTCCATTCTTCCCGACGCATCGTAAGCTTGCTTGATGATTTCCAAGCTAGTTCTCGATAAAGCAGAATGAGATGACAAAGAGCAGGCGAGCAAAACCTCGACGCAGGTCCGATCAGATAGCACTTCCCTCTGCAACTTCAACGCACTGAAATCGCTAATATGTTGAAGAATATTGGAAACTGTAAAAAGTACTTGATCAATCAACGCACTTAACTTCCGATACTTGCGAACTTTCAGCGAAATAAGCTGTACAAGTAGACTAATCGAGTCTTTACCACCAGCTATTTCGTTACATATTCTGATACTCTCTATCGTCTCAGCAAGATAAAGTCTGGTTTTAGCTAAACTTTGTATGATAACCTTTGCAAAATCTGTATCATCCTCTGGAAGTCTACGCTGCAGCAGTCCCCAGAATTTATCGCCAAAACATAATGATAGATGATGGCTGTCAGATTCTGCTACGCGCGCTTCTTTTTCTGCTGCGTCCAGAACCTCACTTGTAATTTCCTTTTGTCGCATTCCAGCGGCCGCCAAAACCTCACTCGTAATCATCTCACTTTCCTCCGTGATTGACATACAATCTGCCTGTATGCACGCAATCAACACATCCGTTGCCGCTTTGTGAACTTCAGGATCATCAGTCTTTGTTTCCTGATTAATCGCGATATCAACAATCCAATGAGAATAAAGCTCTGCAACTTTACGATGTTCCCTCCGCATAATCTTGTTAACGGAGTGCGCCGACGTGCGAAAATTGCTGTGAGGGTCAACTTCGCCAAAATCTAAGATCTCTTTCAAGACATTGAAGCCAGCAAGAAGAAAGCGAGAGTGCAAAGTCTTGTTGGAAGCGCCTTTTGAAGAATCTAAATACCTTCCAAGTAATGCAGCTGCTAGCAACTCACAGCATTTTAGCTTATTAGATCCGGTAACGGAACGGATATACGGCCGTATCCACTCTAGAAGTGCGTCTATCTTTACTGGCTGCTGCGCAACCTCTTGCAAGTATCTCTGTAAAATAGGACCGCAACTTGAGCCAAGCACAATGTCAGTCATCGAGCTAGGAAGATATGGCGAGGATGCTGGCCATATGTCAGACTCAAGTGATTTGTACAGCGTTGACATAACCTGTAACATAGTCATCAAGCTCTCTGGCGATCCTTGGAAATCTTTCCACGCTACCCTCACAAGATTATCATCTGATGAACCTTGAGATACAGCATTAGAACCGCAGCAGTGATGAAGAATGACGGACTTGCTGAGTACAGCAATAACTCGTCGCATTGCTCTCCAGAATCTAGAAGTCTCTAAAGTACTAGTGCTGCTGCGAGTCGTGTACCTCTTCACACTATCATGATAAGCTCGTTGTACGCAAGTATCAAAGTCTGATTCCACCACTTTTCGCGACAAAATATTAAGAGACTTCTCCGCCCACTTGACGAGTTCCGGGTCATCGTACATAAACAAAAATGAGATCATAGCAGGCACGATTTCCTTTGATAAACGAAGGAATTTACCACCTGCCTGGACACCGAGGAATAGAGTGCGGAAATCCGCGCCTAACTCTTCAGATGCAGTAAGATAATAAGGTGCATAAAGACACTCGTATAAAGCGTTAAAGCTTTCGGCAATAGAAGCGCCATCTACAGCTTTTGTCGGATTCAGTTCTAGAGCTGCTTTACATTTCACAGCGGAAGGCTTTAAAGTCTCGATTACTCGAGAAATATCCCACGCCTCGACTACGTTCATGAAACCTTCAATATCAGATGCCTCAATTCTGCACGCAAAGTCAGCAAGCAACTCATAGCAGAAATTGAAAGACTTACCCCTGCTCGATCATATCATTTTTCATAGACGCCTTCTCTTTATGATAAGCTTTCACACACCAATAACACTCCTTTAAATGCTTTGCTAAGGTAGCTTTCAACCAGTCAAGCTCTGGAGTGCTACCAAATGCAAATATTTGTAGAGCATTGGTTGCCACAATACGTCTTGACTCGTTGCAATAAAAGTGACTGGACTTGGGCAGACTCATAAGATACCTAATATTCTCTGTTAAACCGAAAACTCATGACGCTAAAACAGCTTGCCAACACCATAGAAGTAAATAACTTACGCAATGCTATCTTGCAAACTCTTCTCTAGCAGTGCCGAATCGTCCACCTTTTTACTCTCCCTGATCTGAGTGATCAAGCGCGCCAGCTCTTCGTCAACTTTTGATTCGGCAGGTTTGCCAGTTTCTGGCGCTTTGGGGGGCGCCATTGCCAAGTTCTAATGTTTTTGTTGTTTATGGATCTGGCTTATTTCGTATAAGTAGGTATGTTGTATATAAGAGCGGCACTCGTGCTGGTTATAGACCGATCATTAGCAGGTAAAGCTGAAAATTTACACCCCAAACAGCGCACTGAAGATTACTGACAAAATCCTCAGCGCGAACCCTATTTCTCAGCAAACACAAGGCAAAAATATATATCAAACACAGGCAAAATCAATCCTCCAAGCTCGTACTGCTGAGCAAAACCTTGCGAACAACGAGCTTTGGCTGCGAACAAAATTAAGTGTAAAAAGGTCTCGTGAATTGCTTTAAATGAAGCGCGTACTCACGTGATTAGGGTTTTGTTGTTAGCGGGGCGCGTCGTGTTTCGTGACGCGTTAACTCAGCGGACACAGCATTGTCAACAAGTGCATTGGACGGTGATGAAAAGTCCGGTTTGCAGATTTGCATTGACTGAACCGTTTGTTCTGTCGTCTAGGAGTGTTTATGCTTGGTCAAAAAGTCATCTGAGAAGACTATTATTGACTACAGACCTCTCGTACCTGGTGGATCTACCTAGCTCGTCTGCTAATGCTGCAGACTTCCGTACAAATTCGAGCTCGTTTACCACATTACTGATCAACGGCACTCGGGTAGATTCTTTGTATTTATTTGAAGATATTGATATTAATGATCGGATAACTAGTTACGCATTGAAGTCACGATTGGAAAGGACATTGATGTACATGATCATAAACTAGTGATCGCTCTCGCTCATGGCATTTACAAGTCTCAGGTCCGTCTGTTCCGATCTGATAATGCATATCAAGCTGATATTAGAGACAGTTTTGGAAAAAGGTTGGCCTAGTGCCTGATGCTGTTAGCTTGTCGACCATATCTACAGATGAATCAAATGAAAATCGACGTTTCAGTATTATACGTATGTATTCTACGCTCAGAGACCTTCACTGGCTAAAATATACAGTCACCTTCAAAAACGATGCTCTAGATCTCAACAATACCCTTAACACCTCTACAGTTCCACTTCCATTAACTCACATTCAAACTTTATCATTCGCATTTGCATTCAAATGGGAGACGGTTGAAATAGATCAATATTACAGCGGTGTGAATTCAGAGTTACATATCTTTCGTGAGATACTTGAACTCATCGATGACGGCTTTCGTACTTCGATTATGGGAAAACTTGCTGCTGCATTGCCTGTTATTTTTTGTCCTTATTACGCTGAAGTAAAGACTGCTACGACATTTCAGCAGCATCGAGAGCTAACAATCATAGAATATCAGATCAAGGTTCAAAGCAATGAACGAAGAGCTAGTTCCATCCGTCTGCAAAATTTTAAAGCGACGATCTCAAAGATTAAGAATCGATATTCCAAACTCTGATTTAAATTCTGTGATGCATTCATTCTGGAGATCTCTTCTTTCTGATCTTGATCGACGTTTAGTCAGTACAGTATTCATAGTACGATCAGTGTATATGTGTGTCTTCTTTTCTTTTCTAATGCTTAATATAGGAAAAATTTATAGAAATTGAAGAAATGCTGCTGCTTTTAGCGCAAGACGCTGATGATATAGTGACTTCTCAGGTGGACTTTGATTTTGTCAAGAGCGATTCTACCAAGTTATCAGTTGATAGCTATAATATCCTTTTGAGCACCGACGAACCTGATCTCAGTCTCGATACTACATATGCTACGCAAAGCACGATGGAGGAAGTTCTACCTGACTGAAGTAGATTGTCAACAACACAGATAATCTGTACGATATTGCGAATTGCATCTTAGAAATATATATTATACACACATAAATTCAATAAATAAAAACATAAATAGTTTTACAAATTCTACTCTTCCATAGCATCCTCATCCTCTTCTTCTTCTTCCTCATCTTCTCCTTCAGCAACCTCAACTTCAAACTCCATCTCCTTATCTGCATCCACGTACGAATCACACATACACCAAACTGTAAGAGTATGCTTTCCGGGAACTGGCACCACAAATTCAAGCTTTGTTTTCTGAACAGCCTTAGGAATCGTGACACGCTTAATGGCAAGAAGCTGTTTGGTCGATGATTCTCCGACAACGAGCCACCCTAAAAAGTAATGAGTTAGTCCTCAGTAAGATAAGTGTATCAAAATACAACGTACAATTCTCAAGCTTCGGTGTAGGATATAATGGAGCATGTACAGTCAAATCAATTGGCTCATCCTCTTCCTCAACGTCTCTTTCCAAGGTAACAGTAACATATGCGGGTTCGCCGGCCACAATCTCATCAGCATCTTCGACCTCGTATGACATGTCAATGCTGGGATACTTGTTCGCAAAGCGAGCGACATCTGACAGGTCGTGATCGCTCATCTGGAGCAAGTCGTTCCGCTTATCATCATCAAGAATCATAAGATCAATGACAGATTCAATCCTAAAAAAGTTAGCGCCATTTCAAAGCTCCTCAACAGCAAAGAAAACTTACCCTTCTTGCTTGCAGCGTTCAATAACTGCCCTCGTGAAGTGAGGAATCTGCTTAAGAGGACTATCACGATCCCACACAGCCTGTACAGCCATCTGGCTAAGATCCATAGCATTCATAGCGTTCAAGTGCCCATCACTGGACATGACATCAACACACGCCGACAGCAAGTTAAGAATCTTTGAGAGAACAATTCGTTGATCCGCAGCCAGATCTGCTGGAAGATTGATACGCTGGAAATGTGCTTGCAACAAAACAAAAGACTTGAAGTGTGGCGAGTCATAGATGAGATTCTCGGGCGCCATCTTGATTGGAACACGATCATAAATCCGTTTCAAAATCGCATCTTCATGACGGCGGATAGGCACAATCTCATACTCAGCCGCGGCAGTGACAATTTCCAGGATTCCTTTAAGCTTGGTCTTGGATGTGAGCGACAACGCAAACGCCTGCATCGTAATAAAAGAAATGTTGTAGTAAGCTCCAATCATTGCGTTATTTAGTGGCGAAATCTCATCCTCATCCTCGTCAAGCTCAATCATCTTCGCTTCTTCAAGTTCCTTCAGTGTATTCTCGACAAGATCAGACAAGTACTCGCTAAGACCCTGATGAGATACATCAAGCACACCATAAAAGCTTGGATTGGCAAGTAATCGTCGATAAAAGTAAGAGAACGTAAGCCAATCAACCGCATCCTGCTGAGACGTGATAACCTTTGTACTAATCTCGGTAACAAAAGCGTCATGCAAGAACAGATTCAGATGTGACTCAATAGGAAGAGCTTCGTTCAAAAACTTCTTATAGTACTCACGATTCGATGCAGGAGTCATAATCACTGTTCGGCCAAGAGTATCAACACCAGGACGGCACGCGTGACCAATCATCTTCAAAATATCGCTGACTGGGTAATCAACGTATCGATGTTCACGACCCTCATAAAGCTGAGTACCCATAACAATAACTAGGAATGACCTGACAGAGAGCGACCACGCAACATCCTTAGCAGCGACAATAACTTGAATAGCTCCAGCCTCAAATAATTTCTCAACAATGATCTTATCTGTCGCATGCATTGACTCATAGCAGTAACCAATACCATGCGCCAGACTCTCGGCAAGAGTAGGCTCGCGAATGATCTTCAAGTGTGGCTCCATATCATCCATAGTAGCCTTTCTGTACTTGTCCTCATCGCCGTCGGCAGCGCAATGATGCAATAATTCAAGTGTAGTATCAACACACTGCTGTCGACTGTGCACAAAGACAATAGAAGGCTTGCTCTGACCCAACTGATCGATCGCCATGTATGTAGGTTTGGCCATAGCAATCATCAACGAAGGGAAATGATTAATCAAGTATCCCTGAAGATGTACTTCAAACGGCATCGGACGATCTCTAGGTGAGAAGTTATAGATGCTGTGAGTACTAGCTCCAATCCACTCGCCCAGATCGCGACCATTAGACAAGCAAACAGAAAGACCAACAATACGAAGTGGGTTTTCGGTCTGAGCAGCAACATATCGCATTCTGGACACAACAATCTCATATGACGAACCATTCTGTCCTCCAATCATATGCAAATCATCGGCAATGAAAAGACGTACGCTCTGCACATTCTTACGCTGCTGCCAACGTCTTGAAACCATATCCCACTGCACAGGGGTCGCAAGCACAAGATCAGACTGCTCTAGAATCTTCAAATCAGCGGTAAGTTCACCAGTGAACTTGCCAATCTGCTTGACATTAGCAATTTGAGATAATCTGATAGCCCAGTCTCTGTATCGCTCGTCAACCAGTTCTTGGAAGGGTGCAATGTAGACTGCGCGTCCGGCATTTGCGGATTTTGTCCAGTGATGGAAGAGAGCAAATTCCGCGCACACAGTTTTACCGCTGCCGCTAGAAGCTCCGACAAACACATTATCATCAGAATTGAACAGAGAGTTAAAAACCTGAGTCTGGATCTTATTAAAAGAGTCGAAACCAGGGTACAGGTCAATCAAATCTTGATCTTTCAAAGCAGAAACAGGCATTGGCTGAAGCTCAAGCAGCTGAGTGTGAGCGGGGAATCTCTCCGGCAAAATCAAATGGCGGAAAGAGACGGCAAGCTTTGTCTCTGAATGCAACCACCGATCCGAAACGACCGAGATGAAATAGTTTGGCGGAATCGGCTCAGCAATCGGGACCGTGAACTCCACAATATGTTCCTCCTGTGCATACTGACGGCGCACAACGAACAAATCATGATACAAAATGTTCTCGCCATCACAGTCTTCAGCAATAATCCAAAACGTTTCAGCGTTTCCATGCACATTCGGATCCCACTCAAAAATAGGAGTAATCGTCAACTCCACGCGCAGCAAAGATCGGGTGATAGGCTGCACGTGAGCTTGCATCTCGACTCTGGGGAAATTCTTCAACAGGTTGAACGCCAATCGGCCGTAACGCTCGACCTTGATCGCTTGACCAACCTCACCGGGATCAGTAAGTTCGAAGTATTTAGCCCATGGCATTTGAGAAGCCTCAGTCTTCTTGATGACTTCAGGAGGACAAGACGGGAACTGTCTGAACGGCGAACTGCTTAGCCACATCCTATGTTCAACCATCTTACACACATCCAACGCTGTCTTTGCAACTTGCGACCAGCCGCGCTTCAAGCAGATTTCGAAAATGGCTCGCAGTAATCGCCCAGCGGACTGAGTAACGTAAACCATGTCAGCCATAAGTGCGAAACCTTCAAGCTTCAATCTTGAAATATACGCCTGCAGCAACACATTAATCTTCGCTGACGGCTCCTCGACAGTCTCTTTGATAGGAATTGGCACACGCTCCAATAACTTGGCGAGTTCAAGCTTCTCTTCCTGACGAACTGGGATAAATCTGAACTCTTCTGACATTGAGAAAATTCTGAACAGCTCGATGGGAGTCAAAATAGGCTTGAGATATTGATTATAAGTTCCCATCGACGTGTGCGAGATATAGTAGTGTGATGCAATTCTACCAAGCTCTGTTGGAAGAAGTTTTCCCGAGTTTCTATCATATCGAAGAAGATTGTTTTTCTCCAATAGCACTGCTGCCGAGTGCGCCAAGTCCAATCTCTTTTGCTCCAACACTTCATCTTTTGCATACTCCGCACCAACGTGATACAATGCAGGCGATCGTAGCATTCTCACGTACAAGTATGTATAACCCAACCAATTCACCGCCTCATCAATCGTTCGAATCGTGCCCAGCACAATCTCTGCATTCAAATTATCCGCCAACTTTGCCATAAATTGTGATTCAATCGGTAATTGCTGATTCATAAGAGACAGGTAGTACTGTAGCTCGGAGTGGGCAGTAATGATGATACCTTCTCCTGACGTGTCATATCTCGGCCGACCAGCACGGCCGAGCATTTGCAAGACATCCTGGGGGGACAACTCAACCCATTTACCCTTTTCTGGAGAGTAAATCTGCGTTCCTTTGATGATGACAGTATGCGCAGGTAAGTTGACACCCCAAGCCAAAGTAGCAGTAGAAACCAAAACTTGGATGTATCCGCTCGCAAACAAGTCCTCAGCTCGCTTACGATCGTCGCGCGTAAGACCTGCGTGATGAATAGCAAATCCGTACTGCAACAAATCACGCATCTCATTGTCCTTTGTCTTGTCGCTTTCCTGTTTCAAAACCTCATGTGATGCCGCGTCGGTCTTAAGAATACTAGTGATTGTCTCTAGCTCGATTGCCTTATCACGAATAAACCGAGCTGTCTTGGCGCACTCCTTACGCGAGTGCACAAAAATAATCATCTGATACTTTCCAGCATTTTCAATGACTTTGTCATAGCACGCATCATTCATGGCTTGGTATCGCTTAATCGCCTTCTTCTCTGTGATTCCGACAAACTGCTGGCCAAGCGGGCAAGGTCTGAACGAAGAATCAAAGTAAAAGACACCTTTGACAGGATCGACGCGTAAGAAAGTTGCGACATCGTTGTAGTTAGGAAGCGTGGCAGATAATCCCACGAGACGAACAGGTTCGGCGATGCTACCTTCCATACGACGCAGGGTTCGCGCAACAATACTCTCGATAACCGGTCCACGCTCGTCATGAAGCAGATGGATCTCGTCAATAATGATCAAGCGAACCAAGTTGGTGTAGCTCGCGTCAGTAGCTTTACGCGTAATAATATCCCATTTCTCAGGAGTGGTCACAATCATCTGCGTCTGTGAGATCTGTTCTTTGGTGAGCTGGCTATCACCAGTAAGCTCGTCAACGCGAATTCCAAAAGGTTCAAGCTTTCGGCCAAACTCGCGAACTTGCTCTTGGACTAGAGCCTTCAGCGGTGCGACGTAAACAATCTTAAAATCGTCAAGAGCAAACTTTCCTGTATCTGGATCGCGGAATTGCGAAATCGTGCGCAAAATTGTGAGCAAAGCGACGTTGGTTTTACCTGCACCCGTCGGCGCACAAAGTAGCAAGTTCTCGTCATCACCAAAAGCGACCGGGTATAGCTTGCTCTGGACTCTGTTCAAACTGTCAGAATCGGGGAAAGCAATTCGAGTCCAATCAGGCATCTCTGCAATTTTAACAAGCTTTTCATTAGGATCGATCTTAGCTTTCGGTGGAGGCACGTGAATTTCTTCGTACTGCTTCTTTTGACGCTTGAATGAGCCTTCGGGCAACTTGATCTTGGTAGTGGAGAGGAGATGATTTCCTTCGTCAAACACAAGAGAATCAAGATCGACTAAACGTGGCTCGCGGCGTTTGGGAGCAGAGGAGTCAATTTCCATGACTGAATCGTCGTGAACCTCACCTGTAGCCTGAGATTCTTCGACTGATCCTAGAAGCTCTTTGAGTAACTCAGCTTGTCCAGCGGCAGTCATTTCCTCAGAAATGACTTTTCGAGAAGACGCGTCGGTTGCACGAGAAAAGCGGGTACACCAGACAATTCGCCATCGGTTCTTGCATAGCAATGTGACGAGCTCAAAGTGTTCGAATTCAAAGACTTCCATCAAATCGTTCTCAACCTGACGCAGAGAGGCATCCGACGCAAGAAGTTCCATCACTTGAGCTGATTTTTCCTGAGTAGTGAGGGCATCTGAGAATACGGTGGCAATTTCTCGCTGAAGCCAGAACGCATCGATGGCATGTGCCGGGATGACGTCTTTGTCTTCCTTCGCGGCTGAGCTGTTGCCTTGAGTAGCGGACTCGAGTGCATCGCCATCTGTATCAGAAATATCGCCAGTCTCAAACTCGATAGGACGGTCCTTGTCCTCTTCTACGTTGTCGTCCTCATCTTCATCAGACGAGTCATCCTCGTCATCGTCGTCATCTAACAAAACAGCAACGCCTTCATCGTCGCCAACACCTTGTCCAGACGCGGCCTCAGTCTCAGCATCCGGGGTCTCGTAGTCGGTGATTTTACGACTGAGGTTCATAAGCTGATTAAACCGCTCGCTTGATATGCTAGCGCCGAAGATACCTTCGACCTCTTTCTTCTTGTCGTAATCGCGCATGCCGTCCATCTTCACGATCTCGAGCGCGGCGTCGGCTGCTGAACGCACAATGTCGTGAGATACACCTCCAAGAAGTTCTTGAGACCAGGATAAAATGAGTTCGAATGTCTGGCGAGTATCGCTCGTGCGCGGGATGTATCTCAAGCCTTCGATATTATCAGTCAGCGCCGACAGATCATCTTCCTTTGGCTTCTTCTGCTTCGTTCGGGGCCCGCCTCCACGAACAGTCTTGTTGCGATTCTTGGAATCGGTTGGAACGGCATCACGAGACATCCTCGTGCCCATGTCGGATAACTTGATTTTGCCGGCGAGTGATTCAGGACCGCCAGTGCTGTCGTCTGATGGACGCGAGACAAATCGACGATCCACCTGCAGGACCTTATTTGACATAGCATCACTATAATGATAAGAAGAGTTAATTAGAATTTGAATGTTCTATTATAACGCATAAATATAGGAAAAAACACGTACTAGCTGTATTGCTTGAAATTATTATCCTTTCGATCCGCCATTGTTTCTAGTTATTACAAGTCTCCCAGCAGGCCAAAAGCAATCAAGAAAATGCGAGATCCAAAAGAATTCAAACAATAAAACGGAATTAGATCCAGACAATACCCAGAACTATACGAGAATGAGAAGAAAAGTGCAGGATTGGAGGTGAAGAGCTGATGGCGAAGGAGATTTTAGATGCGGCGATGTTTTTGTATTGAATAAAGTTTTGATGTTTTGAAGGGAAGCAGAGTTGGAATTCATTGTCAAGAATCGAGAATTAAGCAAATTGTTATTTACTATAAAGTTCTGTGAATTGATTCTATTTCTTGTCAATAACTGGGAAATATTTCTGATATTTCTGATATTTCTGATATTATTTGGAATATGAATTGTCTCATTATACCAATCACTATGAGCTCGTAGCTATCTACGAGCAACCATGTTATGTCACAATATTACATCTACAGATCAAGACATCCTGACAAGCAATGAAGCCGAAAAAGGTCACAGATCTCTTCCAACACGTACCAAAATAATAATTAACCCATTTATTAACAGGCGACGCCCAGACAACCAAATAGAGATAGGAAGCCTATCTCCACAATCGGTCTCCCTTTATACAAAAATATTACAAATAAAACAAGCGCAAAACAAGAACAAGTATGCAGAAATCTAAAAGCAAAACCATCTAAACCATCACACCGTTTCTGTAGTAAAATTCGTGATACCAGTTCGTGAGCCAAGTTGTCAAGGTTATTGTATGCGGATTCACATGGAAGTTTTAAACTGAGAGTCTTCGTGATTTTTGATGGAGTGAGTGAGTTGTAGCTGTTGCTTTAGCTGTAGATGATGAATGGTGAATGATGGAATTAGAATTGCTGAATGTGTTGGATTTATTCGTCTTCGAATCCCTCAACCTTGACAGCCTCCTTAGGAACTAAACAGGACACCAGTCAGCTATAAGCTCTCACCACAGTTTTCGCAAACTAAAATAAATCCAGGCAGGAAGGAATACGCACGAGGATAGGAGAAGGGAATCTGAGCGTGGTCGGGATAGAGGTATTTCCGGCGAATAGGCAAGAACGCGAACATGATTGGGATTCCGACCAAAGCCAAGGCAAGCGGATAAAAGTACTGAGGCGACACACGCGCGTGAAATCTCAAGTTCTGTCATAGCAAATATATCATATTAGCAAACCATAGTTCAAGAATACAAGATCATGGTGAAATGTACATTGACCAAATCCGTGCGAGGACTGGGCTTGGGGGTAAATCGCGAGGCACCAACTCTAGAGACCATTGTTGCTTAAGATGAATACGGCCTAATCTGCAAATAGCCTGTTCTTTATAAACAGGAAGACGTCAAAAGGTGCTAGTTTTTGGGGATTTCTGATCCGTTGCTGGGAAATTTCAGTGAAGTCGAGGAAGCCGGGTTGCTTTGACGCGCTGCTGATTGGACAAACTTTGAAAGATGCATAATACTCATGGTGTTGTGGGCATGGATTAAAGTTTAGAGGTTGAATGATTTCAGCAGAACTGGATGATTTTGGAGTAGATTTTAGTAAAAGAGTGAATCGTTATGATTGTTTGTTATTTTTGCATATTTAATAGTGATTTCTTGAGCAAGAAAAGCGCTGAGATGAAACAGGAGTGTGTAAAGATGCCTTTTTCTCAGAGCTGGTTGCACTTGCATAACCCAGTTTTCTAACAGTTAATCTGTAGAGAAATATATAATATCATTATAACACTCGCAATACATCTAATACATTTATTAACTATACACTCCAGCTAACTTATAAACAATTTTAGTTAAATAAATAACTAGCAAGCACGACTCCAAATCCGCATCACGTGACGGATCGACGATGGATCAAGGCTTCCTCACGGTGTACAACGCCTTTTCTCGAGCACACACTCACTTCCGCCCCTTTCCTCTCTTTGCACCTTTCCCGAAGCACAGCACTCGAAGGAACCCCCGTTGTTTCCAGATAGCTTGGATCTTTGCGCGTGAACGGATCCGCTTGATTTGTCTTGCTCTTTGGATATCTGTCTCTGATTGATTTAGTTGCGGTTTTCTCGCTCGATCGCTCTTCACGCGTTAACTCTATTGTCACGTCCTCGATCTCGTTTTCGCGACGCTCGTAGACCCGACAGTTTGCGAATTCAGTCATCACGTCTTGTTTGCTTTATATCTGATTAGTCGGTTTGTTTACACATGTCCTCGCCAAAAGAAGATACCCCAGCCGTCAGCGCAGTTCAGGTTGCTGCATATGACGCGCCTGACGCGTCCAAAACGCCGGATGCAGCCGAAATCACCACCACCACCACATCCACCGCCATCGACGCACCAGCGGATCAGAGCGAGTCGAATGGGAACAAAGATTCTGAAGAGAAAGTAGACGAGGAATCAGCAATTTCGGAGAAGAAAGATGAGGAGATAGTTGCCGTTCCGGCGGCTGAAACTTCAGTGAAGACAACTGAGGCGACCGAGACGACAAGCGCGGTTGCATACTTGCCTGGTGCTTTGGTTCTTGCTAAATTGAAAGGATTCCCACCATGGCCTGCTATGGTACGCTTAAAGACATGTGCACTTTTGAATGAGATTACAGCTAACGACTTTCTTACAGGTTCTCGCTGATGGACTTCTTCCGCCACATATTCTCAAGCTTAAGCCGAAAGCTAGCGGATCTACTCCTGGATCGGCCAAGCTCAAGCGAAAGAGTTTACCAGGCGAAGAAGAGGAGGAAACCTCAGGACCGGGTGTTTTTCCTGTTCGATTCTTCAACGACGATAATTAGTGAGTCTTTCAATCTTTGATCCGGCAGATTTGATCGAGAGTTTGTTTAACATTGTGTTACGTAGTATGTGGGCTTCGAAGTCTGATTTGAAATCTCTATCAACCGAACAAATTAAGAAATACATCGAGACGACATCAAAAGGCGCAAAGAAGGACAAAGCTCTAGTGACTGCTTACAAAATTGCACTTGATCCTCCTGCTCTTGAAGAATTCGCTAATGGATCTGAAGATGAAGCTAGCGAAGGTGACGCTGAGACTAAAGAAGAGGATGATGAAGATGCTAAGATGGAAGATGCCGAGGATGAAGAAAAACCAAAGAAGAGCGCGGCGAAGAAGAGAAAGAGCGTATCTGGAGAGACTGAGGATAACGGCGCAGCTAAGAAGAAGCGGAAATCTTCTTCGACCACGAAAGAAAACGGATCAACACCAAAGAAGAACGGCGAGAAGAAGCCCAAGGCTAAGAAAGAGAGCGCGGCAGGCAAGAAGAAAGAGGCAGCAGCGGCGGCTGCTGTCAAGGAGACACGGGATGAACAGACAAAACATGTTTTGTTTCTGCGACATAAGTTGCAGAAGGTGTTTATGACGAAGGATAAGCCGCCACAGGAGGATGATATGGAGAGCATGGATAAGCTGTTCAGCAAGCTTGAGAATTTCCAGGGTCTTGATCTGGCTATGATCCGGGTATGTCAGTATTTTTGTATGATATTGTCAATTACTAACATGTTTGTATAGAGTACAAAAATCAACAAGGTCCTGAAAGCGATTGCTAAGATGACGACTATTCCATCAGAAGAGAAGTTTGAATTTAAGAGCCGATCGCAGAAATTACTCGATACATGGAATACTCTGTTTGATTTAGGCGGCACGTCATCTCCTGCTCCAGCTGCTCCGCCGACAGAGGAGAAGAAGGAAGAGCAAGTAGAGACGACTGAAGAGCCTAAGAAAGAACCGGAGCCGGTGGTGGAGAGTAATGAAGCGTCTGAAGTACCGGTTGCTGAGAAGACTACTGAGCCGGAGGAGACTAAGGAAGCAACAGCCGTAGCATAAGGGGTTACGCTTATCAGATCAGATTAAAGACACAAAATGATATTATTATATACAGAGGCGGGTAAGATAGTTTAGTGCTAAGTTATAGTTAGGAAGAGTTTTGTTTCATCTACGAGATGCTCTTACAAGTGAGTGAAAAGGTTGTGAGTCTCTTGATTTGTATTTACAAAAAGATGAAGCTGTAATTAGCACAATATATTCAATTTATATTATTCTTATCAGATGATTATGTGTAAGAATCATTAGATCGTGACGCAGGCGGAGGATGGTTCTGCCGTGGAGTAACTGGAGACCATTCTGGCGATGAGTCTTGGAAGTGGTATGATTAGTGATGATTACCACAATCTAGAACCATACAAACAACAACAACAGCAATAACAAGGAGAAGAATAAGAGATGTTAAAAAACAAAAATGCTTAGGAAGAATAAGTCATTCGCTGTTTACACATTGCGTATACTGTTTACAGCAGCCCAAAGCAGCAATACCTGGGGTACTTTCCGAGCCCAAACCCCGCATTTTAAACCACTTGATAGAAGAACCCCACATAAACCCAACTTGGCTGAGCCAACTAGCACCGCCAGAACAGGGACTTTGTGTGGAGAAGAGTGTTTACGCTGGAAGAGCTGGGATGATTAAAAGTTGATCAGCAGCTGTTTGGGGAAAGTGAGGAGTCCAGCGGACGCTTATATAGCTGCCGTGGACTCCCTTTGTCCACGATCTTGTGTACAGCACTGATTCATAATCACTGATCACTACTCAGCAGATAAGATAACAGCAATGGTCTCCGCAAAAGAATCTGACGAGCTTCACCAGAAGTCCTTCCATTGGGCTGAGACCCAGGAAGACGCCAAAGTGCCCTCCTTCGGCGTCCGCAAGAACGATCCCTACACTTACATGGCCGGCTTCCCCGGTGAGCATGAGTCTGAAGCCATCCCGGGAACCCTTCCTCGCGGACAGAACTCGCCCAGACAAGTTAGATTTGGTCTGTATGCCGAGCAGCTTACCGGATCGGCCTTCGTCTCCTCCAGAAGTGCACACAAGGCTTCCTGGGTCTACCGCATGCGTCCAGCTGTCTCTCACAGTACGTCCCATAAACATTTTTCGTATTTCACGCAATTGATTAACATCATACAGAGGGCTTCACTGAGATCACTCTCAACGAAGATTACGAGTCCTGCTTCTTGCCTATCAACCCTAAGACTCACATCTCGCCAACCCAGCTCGCTTGGCTTCCCTTCGATATTCCTACCGACCAGCCCGTCGACTTCTCCCAAGGTCTTAAGACCCTAGCTGGATCAGGTGATCCATCTCTGCGCGAAGGTATCGCGACTCATATCTTTGTCTGCAATGCCTCCATGACTCGCAAGAGTTTTGTCAACCTTGACGGCGAGTTTTTGATCGTTGCCCAGCAAGGTCGTCTTGATATCCAGACTGAGTTTGGATGGTTGTACGTCCAGCCTGGCGAGATCGCAGTCATCCAGCGCGGTATCAGATTCTCGGTCGGATGCCCCGATGGTGCTACCAGAGGATACATCCTCGAGATCTGGGGATCGAACTTTGAACTCCCTGATCTTGGTCCGATCGGTGGCTACGGTCTTGCCAACCCACGCGACTTTTTCGTTCCCGAGGCTTACTACGAGATCGATAGTGAGCCCAACTACGAGCTTATTTACAAGGTTGGTGGCAAGTTCTTCAAGTCGACTCAGGATCACTCACCTTATGACATTGTCGCATGGCATGGAAACTACGTGCCATACAAGTATGACTTGACCAAGTTCGTCAACATTGGCTCGATCTCAGTCGATCACATCGACCCCTCGATCTTTTGCGTGTTGACAGCCAAGTCGCGCGACCCAAATGCATCGCTCGCCGATTTCTTGATTTTCAGCCCACGCTGGGACGTCGCGTCCAACACCTATCGCCCGCCTTACTACCACCGCAACGTCGCCTCCGAGCTCATGGGACTTATCTATGGACAATACGGTGGCCGTTCAGATGCGTTCTTGCCTGGTGGAGCGTCTTTCGAGACTGGAATGACACCGCACGGAGTCGCGTACGAGGAGTTCAAAGCCGCGTCTGCCGAGACGCCGCCCGAGATGCGCATCTCGCCTGGCTCAATTGCGTTCATGTTTGAGTCTTCTAGAGCGTTTTCCATCGCGGAGTATGCCTGGACTGTGGATAAGTTGCATTTCCATGATCCTACTATGTGGGATGATTTGGTGAATAACTTTACTTCTCATTTGGACGAGGTTAAGAGACTTACGAATGGCAAGTGGGAGCATGGTGTGAATGTGAAATAGTTAATTCAAGAGTATTTGTTGATCAAGAGTAATCTATTTGGGATGAATCTGAAGCAATCAACTCGTAAGTGTGTAAGGAAATGTGAGGAAAGCCGTAATTAGAGTGGTAGACGTCATGGCTTCTTGCAGGGTTCGAGAGTGCTTTTGAAGCTATAAAACGCGCAAGTAGATAGAAACAATAATAACTGACAAGGTGAGGTGCACACGCAAAGCTTTCTTGAGCAACATTACATTTACGGAAAGCTCAGTTGCTGAAGCTGTAGTGGTCAAAGCCATGAATAAGGTTTATCATTGTGTACTTGTGTACAGAAATGCCTCGATTAAGATGATCTGGCTGGATCTAAAGAACGTAACACACTATGCTGATTAAAGAACAATATCATGAGTATGTGACAGACGGAACAAAGTGACCCAAGAACAGGAACTGTCAGAATGTGAGGATAAGTATGTAATCTTGAATGGAAGGCGCGGATTGAGTGGAAGTCTGATATGAGATGGCTCTGTGTTATCAGAGTAGTTATGCCAGTTCTCTTATCAGCATTGTTTGGAAGGTGCTGCTTGATCCTGACTGCAGTTACACTTGGATCTACAATACAATCACTATTCATCACTATTATTCACTAATAATCACTAATAACCACTAATATAATCAGACATAAAAGCACATAAGAGCCGTCCTAACTGTTTCAATTAGGCAAGCGCCGCACCAATGCCGATAATTCCATATTAAGGTTCTTATTTAAACCTTAATGCGATAAGGTTTTGAGTGGTTGGACCAACAAAAGCGAACAGTGGCCAACTGAGTAGAGTGCTTAGAGTTGGCCAGTGTGAGCTGATAAGGATGGAGCGAGTAAGAGATAGGGGGGGTCAGGATGATTGGCGAAGGAGCAGCGAGCAGCAGACAGGGTGGACTACGTGTCTGTTGAGGTGGCTTTAATAGCAGATAGTTGAAGCGAGTCTAGGCTAGAGACACAGGGACCCAGCCAGGCAAGGGTGGAGAAGAGCGGCCTCGAGTCAGCGGTACTGCCTTATCGCTCATCTGCCTGCCTCGTCCTCACCTTTTATGGCTTATCGTCAACCGGACTCCACTCCGCTAGGCCCGCTTCTGCTTCTGTAATTAACGCACATACCTTCCTGCCTGCCTACTGTTCTGAGCCCTCTAGAAGCCTGAGCTTCCTGCCCTAGCGTAGCCGTATTCGTTTTCTTTCTCCTGCTCGTACTACATACTCTCTACTCTCATTCCACCGCTCTTCCTCACTACCTCTTTTTCTTTCTTCCGTAGTCTGTTCTACCTCATCGCCTCCACACCTCCATACCTCTCTCTACGGCACCACAACATGGCCGACCCAGAGAAGGCTGCCGCTGCTGCTGTCGCCCCGGCAACAGACACCTCTCCCCTGCTCGTCTCCAAGCAAGAAGTTTCCTCCTCTTCTCCCGCCACTGACTCGACTACCGTTTACGCTGATGAGTTTTCTGGTCTTCCTCCTTCCGAAGCCCAGATCTTGCGCGACCAGGTCAAGCTCACGGAACGGAATGTCAACTTCTTGGAGCTGTACAGATATACTACGCGGTTTGATAAGCTGTTGTTGATCCTTGGCTCTCTGTCGGCTATCGCTGAGGGTTGCATGCGTCCTCTCATGAACGTGTGTACACTTTGTTCTGTTGCTGTATGTAGTTGCCAATAGCTGATGTGTGTTGTAGATTGTGTTTGGACAAATTACCGACTTGTTTGCGACCTACACCCGTCAAGTTCCCTACGAAGACTTCTACTATGGTTCCGGCTATCTCAACTCAACAGAGTACTACTACAACAGTACCTATGAGTCCTACAACTCGACCGAGTCGTTCTACTACAACTCGACCGAGCCTTATTACTTCAACAGCACTATGTATGGATTTGGTGAATACATTTCTCCTGATTTTTTCCAGAGTGAAGTTAACCGTTTGACTGTGTAAGTATCAAAAATTTTGTGTCATCACGGAGGATGAGCTGACATGGTATTAGCTACCTGGTTATCATTGGAATTGCTGATGTTATTCTTTCTTACTTTGCTACTTTCCTCTTCATCGATCGTGGTGAGGTCATTTCCGCCCGTATTCGCGAGAAATATCTCGAGGCCACACTTCGCCAGAACGTCGGATACTTTGACAAAGTCGGCACCGGTGAGATCACGTCGCGTATTTCCGCCGACGCAATCCTCATTCAAGAAGGTATTTCTGAGAAAGTCGGATACTGTGTCGCGAACTTTGCTACTCTTTTCGCCGGTTTTATCGTCGGAATGATTAGATCGTATAAGCTTGCGTTGATTTTGTCGTCGATGCTTGCGCTTATGATGGTCTCGTTCTCGATCGGATCGCAGAATATGAAGCGGGCTATCCGTCGTTCGTTGTCTGGATACTCCGTCGGTGGTACTTTAGCTGAGGAGGTGCTCGCTTCCGTGCGTAACGTGCAGGCTTTTGGAATCCAGGAACGTCTTGCGCTTCGCTATGATACTCATCTGATTGTGACTGAGAAGTACGGTCTACGCGCCGGTATCTGTCTCGGAATCATGAGTGGAATCATGTGGTTCGGTGTCTTTGGCGCTGATGCTATTGCGTTCTTCACCGCGCCTATGTTCATCGCTAAAGGCGAGCTTACTGTTGGTCGTGTTGTGACCGTGTTGTTGACAATTACGCACGGTGCCTTTGCAATGTCGCATATCGCTCCTCATTTCAAGGCTTTCACTTCTGCCTCGGCCGCCGGTTCAAAGGTGTACTCGACCATCGACCGTCCCTCGGCGATCGACTCTAAGGACCAATCCGGCTCTACTCTTTCCGAACTCAAGGGCGAGATCGAGCTTCACGATATCAAGTTTGTCTACCCTTCGCGTCCCAACGTCGTTGTCATGGAAGACTTCAACCTTACGATTGAAGCCGGCAAAACTGTTGCCTTGGTTGGTGCTTCCGGATCCGGAAAGTCGACTATCGTTGGAATTATCGAGAGATTTTACAAGCCTGTTCGCGGATTCGTTACTCTCGACGGTCATGATATCACTAAATTGAACATTCGCTGGCTTCGCAGCAAGATCTCGCTTGTGTCGCAGGAACCTACTCTTTTTTCTACTACTGTTTTCGAAAACGTCGAACAAGGTCTTATTGGCTCTGAATACGAAACCGCCTCTCCTGTCGAGAAGCGCGAACTTGTCATTGAAGCTTGCAAGCAGGCTAACGCGTACTCTTTCATCACCGCTCTTCCTGATGGATTCGAGACTCAGGTTGGTGAACGTGGATTCTTGTTATCCGGAGGTCAAAAGCAGAGAATTGCTATCGCTCGTGCTATCGTCTCCAACCCCAAGATCTTGTTGCTTGACGAGGCTACTTCTGCTCTCGACACCAAGTCTGAGGGTATCGTCCAGGAGGCACTTGACCGTGCTGCTAAAAACCGTACTACTATTGTTATCGCACATCGATTGTCAACTATCAAGGACGCCGATCTGATTGTTGTTATGAAGCGAGGTGTGATTGTTGAGAGCGGCACTCACAACGAACTTTTGGAGAAGCAGGGAGAGTACTTTGATCTTGTTCAGTCGCAGAAGATTGAGAAGGAGAAGAAGGCTCTTATTGCTGGTACTGATGCTTCGTCGTCGACTGCTTCAGATACTGACGATTCATCGTCTGTTGAGGAGAAGTTTGCTGACTCTGATGACGAGAAGCTCGAGAAGATCAAAACTCGCGTTACTCTCAAGGGCGAGACCGACTTCTCTGATATTGAAGAAGCTGAGGTCTTCCCTGTTCAGGAGGAAGATGTCGAGGAAGGATACACCACTGCCGACCTAATCAAGTTCATCGCAGGCATCTCGGCTCCTGAGAACAAGTACATCCTCATGGGTATCGTCTGCTCGATCGTGCAGGGTATGTCTTACCCAGCACTCGGAGAGTTCTACGGCCACGCCGTGCAGGGTTTACAGTTCGCCTTCACCGATCCTGACCTTATGTACTCGCAGACCTGGACCTACGCTGGTTTATTTATTTTCCTCGCTGTCTTGCTCCTCGCTGCCACTATCGCTGCTGTTTCGTTTTACTCTTATGTTGCGCAGCGACTTGTTCGTCGTATTAGATACCAGATGTTTAGATCTTTGCTTAGACAGGATATTGAGTTCTACGACCGGGATGAGAATACTACTGGTGTTTTGACCATGTCGCTTGCCAGAGATGCCCAGTCGATTGATGGTTTGTCTGGTGCCACATTCGGACAAATCATGAACTCGATTGTAAATGTTGTTTCGTCTGCTGTTCTTGCTATTATCATTGCCTATAAGCTCGGGCTTGTTTGCCTTGCTTGTGTGCCTTTGATGGTTTTGTCTGGATTCTTCCGTTTCTGGGTTCTTGCTAAATTCGAGGAGACCGTCACGAAATCGCACGAAGCATCAGCCTCGTACGCCTGCGAAGCCGCCGCGGCCATCAAGACCGTCGTTTCGCTCACAAGAGAAGATGATGTTCTCGCGCACTACCGCGACACATTGCGCACACAGACTCTTGGCTCGCGCGCTGCCTCGCGTAAGTCTGCGATTTTGTACGGTTTCGCGCAGGGTATGCAGTACTTCATCACCGCGCTTGCATTCTGGTACGGAGGAAATTTGTTGCGGGTGCGTGAGTATGGATTGCTTGAGTTTTATGTTGCGTACATGTCTGTCATTTTCGGCGCGCAGAGTGCGGGAATTGTATTTTCGTTTGCGTCTGATATGGGTAAAGCCAGACTTGCGGCTGAGAATGTGAAGAAGCTGTTTGTGCGTCAGCCGATTGTCGATTCGTGGTCGCAAAAGGGTGTTGATCCGGAGAACGTTGAGGGAAACATCGAGTTCAAGGATGTTGTGTTCAGATACCCTACTCGACCACAGGTTGCTGTTCTCAACAAGCTCAACCTGACGGTCAAGAGCGGACAGTATGTTGCACTTGTAGGTGCTTCGGGATGCGGAAAGTCGACTACTATCGGTCTGATTGAGTCATTCTACCGTCCTAACCAGGGTCAGGTTATGCTCGATGGTGTTGATATCTCGACTTTGAATGTGAATGCGTACAGATCGCACATGGCTCTTGTGTCGCAGGAGCCTACTTTGTACGCTGGCACGATCCGCGACAACGTCAAGCTTGGATCTCCGGACGAAAATATCTCAGACGAGGCAATGATCGAGGCGTGCAAGCAGTCCAACATTCACGACTTCATAATGTCGCTTCCTGATGGTTACGAGACTCTTGTGGGATCTAAGGGAACGCTCTTGTCGGGTGGTCAAAAGCAGCGTGTTGCTATTGCGCGCGCGTTGATCCGCCAGCCTAAGGTCCTTCTTCTCGACGAAGCCACCTCAGCACTCGACTCCGAGTCTGAGAAGATCGTGCAAGCCGCTCTTGATGTCGCCGCTAAGGGCCGTACTACCATCGCCATCGCTCATAGACTGTCGACAATCCAAGGCGCTGATGTTATCTACGTGTTTGACCAGGGTGTTGTTGTTGAGGCTGGAACTCACCAGGAGTTATTGGCCAAGCGGGGCAAGTACTACGAGCTTGTTCAGATGCAGGCATTAGAAGATATGCAGTAGATGATGAGAAAGAAGATGAAGAGGAAGTTAAGAGTAGGGTAGAGACTAGGGAGTAGAAGTTTACGTTCATTTTTTTTTCAGCATTCAATCGTTTTGTCGTTCTTTTTGTATGGTGCATGGGGAGAGTCAGAAGAGTATGAGCCGTTATGTTAGATAATATTTTATTCATTATATTCACTATATTCATCTAATGCTTTTGTAGCTGTAAATTTATACATAGCTCTGAGTTCCATTAACAAGCGCTCAAGGCAGCTGTACATTTCAGATATGATTACTGTAATTGTATAGCACGCTGGCTATTATCATTTATTCATATTATCTTGTAATGTAGTGTAAGTGAGAATACAAGACTGCGATAGCGAAGACAGTACTAAATCATTGATGATTGATTCAGAGGAGAGAGCAGTGTATGAAGTAGTAACGCGTCTATCATCCCTAGAATTATGGCATAAATACAATTATTCGCTTATTGATTAAAATATCATGGATAAAAAGGATACAAAATCAGAATAACCAAAATATATCACCAACCTATAAAATAAAACCAAACACAAGAGAATTGAAGTACAGATGTAGATATAGTACAAGGGTATTTAGACATAGACAGACACGCGGATTCCAGTACACCTTCCTAAATAGGTAACATATGCCCAGCAACAGGAGTTTTCGGATGACATTCGCTGAGGAGGTGTTGAGAAAGATCTACCCAGGTTTATTTCAAGATAGCAAAAGGAAAGGGTTGTGAATAGAGAAAGATCAAGTGATGGGATTGGAGAGGATGTGACAGGTGGTGGCAAGACGTTTTCAGACAAAGAGAGGCAGATCAGAGCAGAAAGAGCGCAGTTAGAGAGCGAGAAGAGAGCAGAATGAGAGGTGAGGAAGTATTTGAAGACGGATAAACGAATAATTAGATAAGATGTTTATTATAAATAGAACGGATTAAATAACAAAAAACAAGCGGCAGAAACGAAGGAAATGAGACCAGAATAGAGCAAGACAAGAACAGAGTGGACGAGTGTGTTTATGCCAGTTTATCCGAGATCGAAAATCGTCCCACTTGCCCACTGCTATGTTCACTATAATATTATAAGACCACTATTATAATATTTTTATATCATAATAATAATACTATTCTAATCTACTTCACTCTCATAATAACAATTACAACAGCACAACAAAGAGTCCTAATCAGGAAGGATTTGTTCCTCCAAACTCTAAACGAGCCGCGCCATCGTGACTATTTTTTTGACGACCGCGTGATGAACCGTTTTGGGAGATGTTTTTCTGGACTATGTGTGCTCTATTTATTACTGTGTGTGTATTCTGCTAGAAGTATTGTAGTAAAATATAGAATAAAATTACTATATAACACTAGCAACTAATACTATAGCAATTAATAGTAATATACTAACAATTACTAAAACCACACAAATAATCCTCACATTTCCAATGCGGGGTCGCTAAACTAGCACGGAATACCTATCCCGGTGCGGCTCATACGTCTAACAAACAGAGTTTGGCTACCACGCGCCAAACAGCCCGTGGTAATTTAGCCAGGCGAGCAACAACCTCGCACAGCGTGAACACAACAGTTTCCTATTTGAGCATTCCAGCCGGATCATCTGGATCGCTCTCGTCTATATAATCCCACTGGCTCCTCTGATACCCCTGATATCCTATTCTCTGTATACTCTTTACTGTTCCCCTTTACTGTCCACTACTCATGGTCCTCCCCTCAGAAACTATCACCCCACAAGTCGTCGCATCAGCGGCTTCTGCTGCTGCTGCTGCTGCTGCCCTCCCAATGGCTTTCCAGCAGTTCTCCTTGACCGGCCAGGTCGCAGTCGTCACCGGAGGAGCTCAAGGCCTCGGTTTCGCCATGGCCCAGTCCCTCTGCTCCGCTGGCCTCGCTGGCATCGCTATCCTCGACATCAACCCCGCCGTCGGTGAGCCTTCCGTCGTCGCCCTCGCTGAGCAGTTCGGCACAAACGCAAAATTTTACCGCGTCGATGTCACTGATGAGGTCGCCATGAAGTCCACCTTCGCCCTCATCAACGAGGACCTCGGCTCCATCGACGTCGTCGTCTGCTCCGCCGGCATCGTCGACAACTACAATGCGGAAGACTACCCTTACGCAAAGTTCCAGCGTCTCATGAACATCAACCTCGGCGGATCCTTCCTCGCAGCCCAGTCTGCTTTCCCCTTCCTCAGAGCCCGTGGCGGCGGCTCAATCATCTTCATCGGCTCCATGTCTGGCCATATCGTCAACTTCCCGCAGCCTCAGATCGCGTACAACGCTTCAAAGGCCGGCGTTATCCACATGATGAAGTCCTTTGCCGTCGAGTGGGCAAAGTACAAGATTCGCTGCAACTCCATCTCCCCCGGATACATGCACACCGGCTTGATCGAGTCCTTTGACCAGAACTGGGTCAACACCTGGAAGTCCATGACTCCAATGGCTAGAATGGGCGAGCCTCACGAACTTCAGGGCGTCGCTCTTTGGCTGGCTTCCAACGCGTCTTCGTTCGTCACCGGCACTGATGTCGCTGTTGACGGTGGATACACCGCTATGTAAACACATACACTACATACATACATTCATGATTGTTTTGCGTTAGATTTTTGTTATATTTGGTTGGCTGGCGTTTGCATTTATGGATCTTAATTAATACACTAATACATTTATCAGTATTTGCTCATCATGCATTGTGCAGTAATAGTAGTACTAGACCCTTACAGGATCACATCTTATCGCGTCTCGTTATTCATCATCAAATCTACTCCACACGCATGTCGAATTATAGTGACAATTCTGGACGATAGAAGATAAAATGGCTTATTTAGAGAGTATCTAGTGTACGAATCACCACCATACTCTCATTGAAAATACTAACGACAACAGATCAATATGAGCCCAATTGACGCGCTGCCAGTCGAGATATGGATCCACGATATCCTTCCCTACTTCTCCTTCCCCTTCGTGTTAGATCTATGTCTCGTCAGTCACCGTCTAAACGAAATAGTGCGTGACTATATCAAATCCAGTCCGTACGCCTACTCGACCCTTGATCTGCGTCTGGTTGATCCGAAACGAGTCACTCTGAACGCTGTCTACAGATGTCTGGCACGGTCGCGTGGACAGGTTACGTCCCTTGTCCTCGAACATGACCGCTCGATTTATGACCGTCGCGCGTTACATGCTGACGAGAACATTGCATCTCTTGTCTTTCATTCACGCGCATACGAAGTGGTCGCTCCTATCTCGTGCAATTCAGTCTCGGATCTCTCCCTCAGACTCTCCGAACCCTCAACAGCCACCACACCCGAGCTCTGCGGCGTTTCCTGGCTCACTCTTCAAAAAGTTCCGTTTTTAGACGGCTTGGTTAATCTTGCTATGGATGCCAGTTTCAGGAGAGTCGCAATCGACGCAGATCGGTCTCCCGCTGCGAGGATATGCGCTCTTAACGTCCTCCGCGCGCTACACTCTCTTAAACTTCCCATGTCCGAATTCATCTCCTTTTTCGACTTATTGATGCAACCAGTCTACGTCCCGCGCTTCACATTCGAAAATCTTAAAACCCTGCATTTCACCTGGTCAACCCAATCCGCGCTCGACGGGTTCGTCGTTCGCGAGTTCACCCGACGCACTCATGTAAACCGCGCCATTCTCGAGATCAGATCAGCGCTGTTCCCGTCACTAGAGAGTTTCAAGATCGGATACTCTGATCCCAATCATATGCTAGCAACGCGGAAACATCGCAGAGGTTGGATTTCGCACCCAATGCTAGAATACCGCTTCCTGGCTAGACTATTACAATGGATGCCGCGGATCATTGAGTTTTCTTGTGTCGGATTACTGCTGATCAGAGTCGACGATTTCTCACCAATCATCCTTCCGCCTGCTATCGACGCCGATAATACAACTATTTCAACAACCCCGTGCGACGACTCTGACATCTACCACGACGTCTCGCCATTCACAATCGCAATGCGCCTGCCTCCCACAGCCAGATTCATAGATCTCACAGGATGTGAGGCGATGTGCGGTATCGGAATCACATACTCACCCACTTCGTCCCTCTCATTTCCCGACATTGACGAGCAATTCTCAGAAGATGACTCAAAAAGGTTTAAAAACGAAAAACGGATTATCCTTGTTGATGAAAATATATGTCGGAAACAAGGAAGACCATGTATTTTAGATAAAGCGATCATTAAACGCGTTTTTGGAGAACGAGAAGATGTGATTAAGTATGAATTGGAATGTTCAGAAATAATTTGAGATATGATACATATGATGAGTTTATCGGTGTTGAAATTCATCAGGGCAGGAAAATATAGATATTGCTACGATAGTGATGTGAAGCATATAATAGCATAATAAAGCAACAACTAAGTCAATCATTTAAGAGATATGTATAGTTTACTCCCAGTTGTAAGCATAGTAACGCTGAGTACTGAAGCAATTATCTATTATTGTGGTGTGCTGAGTGGAGGGGAAGAGACAAAACGAAGCGGGTGAGGAGCCTGGCGTCTTATAGTGCTGGCGGATGGGCATTGATCAACTGAGCCAGACTGAACAATGTCATCATTGCGTGGGAGAACACTCATTCAGAGTGGACTGACGCGACTGAATCGTAGACAGAGTTCCCGTTTGGGAAGTTGAGAAAAATTCGTCCCGTGACTGCGATCGTGTGCAAGGTCAGTCTGAACCTCTCTCTTTCTGCTAAACACTCTACGCTGCGTGTTGATTTGCATGAATATCCCTTACATTTTCTCTGTAGTTTCAATAGAATGACAATGAAATAAGCATTTTCGGCAAGTAAGTTAAATTCATATATCCATAATAGAGCTAGACAGGCATAGCATGTAAACCACACATCGCACAATATCTCCCGATGATTGTCTTTTTCGACATCCGGTTCTCATAAAATATCTTTCACAATCTGATGTCGAATAAACGTATACTGTTCGCAATTAATCGCTTGAGAAGTAGCTGCTAGTCATTGTGGTTGAACAAGGAAGAACTGTGCGAGGGCAAGCATAGCTACCACTACACATATCAATGCACAAATTGTCGCCAAACCAAGCATCGACACGCTAAAGTGCAAAAAAGACAAGTCAAATATAAACGATCAAATTCAAATACTTGGATCGCGATAAGAGGGATCAATATTGCTGATCTAAAACTGTGCGCTGGTCATCGCTGAATCGGCGCAGCAGCTGTATGGCACACGATTAAACACACCACGCTTCTATGTCGGAGTTGGCGTCTGAAGTTATATCAGAGCTCAATATTTACTAGACTTTGAACTTTGAAGGTGAGGTATGCCAGAAAGGAGCTAACAAAATTGGAATCTATGCTTGTCCCGCTCAGCTCATCTTCTTCCTTCTTTCTCCCCGTCGACAGCGTCATGTTATTTCAAATTTCCAGAAAAAGTGTTTATTTTAATATAAAAATGCCTGAATGACCCATACATTTTGTTTAATAGACAGTTAACGACTGAAGCACAAGGAACGGCCTAGGCACATGCTGTACGAAACAAGAAATAGGCGATATTGCGTATCGGAGGAACTTGTAACTCTTCTGTACTCCTTCCAGCATCATGTACTAATTAAGTATCCTAAGAACGATATTGATCAAAAGTATGACCAAGATAAGATGCGAGACTACCAAACGCGTGCTTGTACTATTGAAGTTGACCCTTATATCCCAACTCGCGGTAGGCGTCTTAAACAGCGGCATAAATAGCCCGCCAGCGTCTACTTTGATTCTGATTTTCTTGATATATGGATGAAATCTTGCATATTGTCTCCCCTATTATATTTTGTCGGAATAATGTTGTAGCGTTCTCGCGCACCGACTCCCGCGCAGCCAGTGCTCCTCTCAATCGGTACGACACTCAGCATATCGACACTCATACACATCTCAACTTTAAGGATATATTGGTATATTTTCAATATCTTCAAATAGAAGACATGGTAATAACAGAGAGCTTTCAAGTATGGGGTAGGGGTATATAAACGGAGATACTTGAACAAGGCATGCTATTTCGAAATGGACTGGGAACGCCATCGTTCCCATAAGTCCCGTCCGCCCTCTCATTCGCTTCTTCCTCTTCACCACCCTACCATCACCAGCACTACCATGGCAAAACAACAGCATTATCCAATAGCATCCTCTAGAAACACCGTCTCAGTCACTCCTTCTATCTCAGCATACCCAACAACACCGCCCTTCGACCTTCTCCAGCAACATTTCACCAATAGCGCGATCCCCGATATTCTGTCATATATTTCCGCAATTTCCACTATTTCTGGTATTATCTCTTCTAAATATGCTAGCATGTATAGTCT
Organism: [Lipomyces] yamanashiensis; assembly: GCA_030572775.1. NCBI lineage: Eukaryota > Fungi > Ascomycota > Lipomycetes > Lipomycetales > Lipomycetaceae > Myxozyma > [Lipomyces] yamanashiensis. The sequence continues at coordinate 94,976 of JAJMBS010000028.1, forward strand.
TATTTAGGTGCCATTTAGTTTGTCTTGTATTCCATTCTGTTCTCTTCCTGTCCTGTCCTGTCCTGTCTCTTCTTCACTAACCTAATTCCAGCTCTGCATCCAACGTCCCAAAATCAGCAATCAGCACCTCACCAGCATATTCTTAGCAACTCACCTTCCGACCCGCCCTTCGACCCACCCTTCAACATACCTTTCCTCCGCGGTCTATATCTTTATCCCACTTGTATTGATTTCTCATTTGTGTTCTAGTCCGATGTATTCCCCTTGTATTATTTCCTCATTTGTGTTCTAATCCGATGTATTTGCTTTGTATGCCTTGTTTCGCTTGTTTTGCTTCTTCATTTGTCCTGTTATCATCACGTACAGTATATAGTTAAAGGCCTTCGTAGATCGTAGGTAGTTGAGATTTTTTTGGGTCAGTCTCGATCCTTGACCAGGACCGAGTAGAGGCAGGGGACGATTGACCTCTTTACGAGCAGTAGGCTGGTCTGGTCATACCGGCTTTGCTGTCTCGTAGCTGGCTCCCTTTTTTTTGGTCTTATCAATACCCTAACCCTAATTTGAAGAGGCGAATGGGAGCACGAACTTGAATTTATCGGGAGCAGCGGGCACGTATTTATAGTAAAATAAAATTAAATTGACAAGGAGGCAAATTGTGATACGTGGGTATGTGTGATAAGTGTAAGAAGCGGGGTAAGTGGAGGTTGAGCTTGCCAGGTGATCGAGCCGTGACTTGGGACCGTTTCTGCTCCTTGTGCCTTTGTTGAATGGTCACGATTTGAAGAAAGGTAGAGAATTGAAGATTCAATCATCCGTAAATTCAAATTTGTGCCATACATGCGCCTATTATCGTAACCAGATATCACAATCTCAGGAGCCGTCGGTGCCAAGTAAGAAGATCCTGTACTGTGATAATCCTCTACAGATGGGATAGAGGCATGGCTAAAGTAGACTTACGTATGGGATTTTTAAAAGCGTTGAAAATATGATTTCATATTTCATAACCCTAGACTATATTTACTGTACCATACTGGCGAAGGATCTGATTAGCTCTTATCACATCGCGTCATTTAAGAAGGTTTGAGAACTGGTTTTATTTGAAAAAACACAGACAACAACAGCAACATGACGGTAACACTGTGACAGAACTATCAGTATGAGGTAATGTGAGGATTAAGGGCGGTGAAATGCTGCCTGAGCGATGAGATCTAATCAACGAAAGCCTTTAGAAGCTGAGGAGAATTAACTGATTTATCAAAGTCTATTGAACTCGCGTGCATAGTCGATCAGTAGTACTAGCCCCGCTGTTCTGCTAGTGTTAGATACAACCCCTTAAAAAGTCAGCATCTGTGCATAACTCGTAACTGCCCGAATACTTTCGCGACTGAAAAAGATGCAAAAAGAAAACTAAGACAACTACGATTCCAGCGTGGTCTCCCACCGCAGTACTAAGTAGGCCTAAAGGAGCTTAACTAGAGTTGATCGGACGGGAAACGGTGCTTTTTCCTTAGTATGGTCCTAGCCGTCAAAATGTCTTCGCAAGGGGAAGTAGTTCAGTAAAAAGGCATAAAAGCGCGCCGCGCTGCAGTTGTAGTTGGAAACAAGTATAAATGAGTGCATGTAACACACATGCACTGAACCTGTAAGGAAAAGCGTTGTAGTCGCATTTTGAGCTTGAAAGTTCTAAATGTTATAGCTGTAGTTCAGCTTAATGAGCTAGGTAATAAATTTACTGAGCATGGCTGTTGCTGCCTGCTGCTGCTTCTTGTGCAGAGAGGGCATCTTCTCGGCATTCACGCTGCAGTAATGCGCGCTCAGTTCTTCCCACATCGAAACCTTAAAACGCGCTGCTCCTGAAACATTTACATCGAAGAATGCCGTCTGGTCTTACAGGAATCCAGTAATTGGTATATGATGAGTTAGGATTTATGTAATTTTGATGTATCTTGTACTACTCAGCGTCAATAAAATCTACAGCAACAACGACAACAACAACTTGCGAATCGCGCGCGCTTGTCAACAATTATCATCAGCATTACTGACTTTGGTGACAAAGTTCTTGCTACATCAACTAGAGCCCAATGACATATATAGTGAAGTATGACAAGGATCTTCCTACACAAGTAACAGGCTTGTCTTTCTGATTCTTCTGGCAAGTTGAAATGTGAAAAAAGATTCCATGAGGTTATTAGTGTCGACCGCCTCCACAAAAAAACAAAATTGAATATGCCATATCTTCAAGCTACCATTACTAGAGGGTTCCCTGTATTTGGATGTTTCACGAATAAGGCGGACTCGGAAGGATATGAATGAGTCATGTAGCGTATCAAAGAGGCCGTCAGACAATGGCTGACAACTCTTGACGAGGCTTTGAAGGGTGTCGAACGCGGTCAGTTTCCTGGTGCTACCTATCAACTATACCGGCTTGAAATCTACCAAGATGTCCTGCAGCAGATCAAGAAGAAATGGAATGAGTTGGCATCTCCTGGCTTGCAAGACGCTCAAGTCGCTGCACGAACCATTAATCCTTCTACAGCTGAAGTGGAATACGCAGAATCCTACGCATGATATTGATTACATGCATATACCGGATACGATACCTTAAGCTCGTCAAGTGCTGTACACTCTGTGGCAGTTCATGACATTTTCTCCTTCCGAAGAAATTTTGATCGTATTTGGATTCGAATGAAGACAGAATTTCACTACCAGGGAAGTTTTTGAGAAAGCTTAGAGTATAATGAAGACTGAGTTCAAAGACCAGTCTGAATTGATATCATACATTGACACAAAATTTCTTCCCAATAAACAGGAATGGGCTGAATGTTCTGTATGCAATTGCGCAAATTACAAATTATGGCCAGCGAACTGTATCCGGGGCCAAAGTTGCTCTCACGGATCATAAAGACTTTTTAATGACTGACGGAAAAGACCTGTCTCTTTTTTTTGAACACTACTTATACTGTATACGGTTCAAGATGGAGAAAATTGACCAGGAATTTAGTACGCGGAAAGTGTACACTGATTCCTCTCATGCGGAGCCAGGATGGGGGGGTGGCTTGGGGTGGCAGCACATTACGTGACACCTACCAGCATCGAGATGTTAAAGGAGCAGTTTGCATTGATTTCTTTTGTATTGATTTCTAGCCGAGCTAAGCTTCCATGTAAATGTGGAATACGAGCTCAATATTTATTACCTTGCTCGCATGAAATCAAAGTGGTGGTGCTAGCAAAGTTTAGGATAAAAATATACAATTTTCTGTGCTCCCTCTGTCAGCGGATATTCGAGGAGACAACCCGCCCCACAAAAATCAAAGCAGTATAAACCTATGCACCTTTATTCAATCGGAAATTGGCTTGACCGGAGACCCGCTTAGAAGAACCAAGTGCAGCAGACTGGTGAGATCTAGGGAATTATTTGGATGATGATAGTGACGATATGAAAGTTTCAAAGTATGGTGATTCTATACCTCTTCAGTACAAGCAGATATTAGTTGGAGATGCGCGAACTTCAGAGAATAGCCGAGGTGATAGTAAAGCGAGGAAGAGAACTAGAGCGTAATTTTGTTGTCGAGGAAATGTCATCGATATTGTGTCTAGCGTGAATTGATAATTCGAATTTGGTCGGCTTTATTTAGCTCAGGAAGAAGAATACTAAACGGCAAAATATAGATACAAATTAACGACCTAACAAAAAATATTGAAAAGACATTATCAACATATTACTGCGCGTAAATACGCGATTAAGAAGCATTACAAATAAACAGAAACTCGATAACTAAAACAAACCACAAGCTTAGATGGCCTGAACAGAGACTTCGATCTTCTCCTTCTTGTCTTGAGTGTATTCTGGAGCCGCAACACTTGTGATGCTGACATTGTCTTCCTCGATACTGACACCCTCGGTCTTCTCGTCGAGACCAGCGGCTCCGGATTCCTCCTGGACGCGCTTGGTGAAGTCGATACCACGCTTGAGTTCGCGACGATGGAGAAGAGTAGGAAGAGGTAACAAGATAAGTTCGATGACGGACATGATGACCATGAAGAGATAACCACCAAAGAACCTGGGAGCTTTTGAGGTAGGGAAAGCCACAAGGGGAACGACAAGATTGATGACGACCCATCCGACATTAACGATAGCGATCGAGGTCGAACGCGCCTCGAGATCGTGGGACATGAACTCAGCGAGCCAAGGAACAATGAGGTTAGTGGGACCGTTGGCAACACCGAGGGCAATAAAGGCAAAGAACTTGGCTCCATCGGGGATGTTCCACACGAGAAGCATAATGTTAGCAACCAGAATGAGAATTCCACCGTACAACATAGTTTCAGGACGGTTCTGGCGCCAGTCAGAATACCATCCGCAAGCCATGTTCGAAACGATCTGAGCTGCGTAAGTAATGGTCGACAAATTGTTGACCAGTGCAACATTGTCACTATACTTCGGATTGTCATCAAGCCAAAGAGTATAAGGAGTACCAGCGGGGTAAGGAGTCATCCAGAACAAGTTACCAACGACAAACAAGACGTAAATTCTCCAGTTGCCAAAGATACGCTTGATCAAGCTCTTGCCAACACCCTGAGTCTTTGCGAAACCATCTCTGAGAAGACGGTCGACAGCAAGCTCCTTCTCACGCTCAGTCATCCAGCGCGAAGTACAACGGTCAGGAACGTTAGGACAGAACAAGACACCAATGAGAGCGCAAGGGATAGTAATGATACTGCAAATGATAAACAGCCATCTCCATCCGGCAAGACCGCCAACCCCAGACAAGTTATTGTAAGCAGCAGATTGCAAGTAGCCAGCAAACATGGCACCAAGAGGCCAAACATTCTGATAGATGGCGTTACGCTTTCCTAGCTCCTGGCGAGTGTACCATGAGTTGACAATGTGGGCGTTTCCGACCCAGCAGGCAGTGGCAGTGAGACCGACAAAGAAACGCATAACCAAAAGCTGCTTGTAGTTCTTAATGAAGGCAGTGCCAAGAGTGAAAAGGCCCCAGGCAACTTCTGCAGCAGGAAGATAGTACTGCGCGGGAAGCTTAGTGAGAACAATGTTGGAGGGAATTTGAAACAAGCAGTATCCGACGTAGTCTATCAATAACTGTTAATCTCACAATTAAACTGAACTAATAGGTAATGAACAGATACATACACATAGAAGTAGCATAGTTAAGATGGTCACCAGACATATCGATATCATCGCCCATATTAGCGACGTAAGCGTTGGTTAACGCCGAAACGTCAAGATTCTTGGTGAAGTAGGCCAAGCAAGAGAAAGAAAGGACAAGCCAGTCGATCTTAAAGATCAGGCGACGCTCCTCCATCGACATCTCCTTTGGATACCAACCAATCTTCTCGCCAAACGAGTGAGCAGCTTTGGTATAGAAGTGCATCTTGTACTCATAGGGCCCTCTAGGGCTTCCTTCTTCGACAGGCATTGTGAGGTGTTGTGCTAACTGATACTGCTAAAGACTGTGTACGTATATAGCCAATTGCCTGGTAGTAGAGATACTTGGCAAAGTAGAGCAGATTCTGGGCAAACAAGAGAGACAAGACACAGCTTTCTGTCTGGGCAGATGGGCGTCGAAAATGGTCCTTTATATATTCTTCATGGTCGCAGGCAGACACAGACAGCCAGATAGACAGTTCATTCTCTCCGTGCTCGCGGCTTATCTCAAAGGGATATGAAAGTTGCTTTTTTCTTCTTAGGTCGTAGTTCGGTGTCAGAAGGGGACCCGACAAAAATCAACTGGTGGGTACACAGAGAGACAAAGGCTCGCCTCGCTTCACGAAACGTATGAGACTGCTATAGAGTAGCGATAACGGTTGTCTAGATAACGCTGGGGAGGCAGATGAAGAGCCAGAAAGAGTAGAGAATGAGTACGGGTCACTCACTCTATTTGCAATTTAAAGTTAGCTTGAACGTTAAGGTACGCTTGGCACACAGGAGTGGTACGTACATTTCTCGTTGGAAATCGGCAGACATACCTTTCCAGATGCGAGTCTCGAAGTCAGGACCAGTAGTCACCCGTCTTCTCTGACCGCCAGCTTTCCTCTTAGACCTCTCAGTTTATGATTATTGTATAAGCTGTAAATGGCCTATTGTGAGTTTTAATATCTTCTCTGCTCAAAAACATAGTTAACTTCTCTGCTGCTCATAACAATATAGTCTTTATTTCTTCCAAAGCTTTGCTAGGTCCGTGCACGACCGATAAGGACCCAGCTCTGGCTTTCAGCGCGCAGATAACGAAGATAAAGGCCAGTGAGCGCATCTGAGCAATCTCGCACAAACCCACCCACAGGCCCACGCAACAACAGCCTGGCCTCTACTCTCTTTTTACTGGTAATGTCTCTGGTTTTCGAGCTCGTGCGTTTTTGCATTCTGGACGAGCTTGCAGAAATGTAAAAATGCATTCTGTGTGTGCGGATGGAGTGTGCGCAGGCGCGCGTGCCCGCACTCCGCTGTCGCTAAGTATCTCTTCTTGATCGCCACCCTATCCTACTCCTGAAGTGAATGAATATAGTAGTATTACATAAATAAAATAAAATCATATCAAGCAGAAATCTGAAGCTGAGAGCGACTCAGAGACCAGTTGAGTCCTTTGTCTCCGTCGCACGCGTGGCTGATCATTATCCACGTCTCCTTCAAACATTTCCCCGGCATCATGTGCCGACGGATATGTGACCGTGCTTCTCGTCTATCGGCGCACAGCAGTCGATTTCTGGATCAATTTTGCTAATCGTTGATAAATGTCTTTGCCATTGCGTTTCAAAAGTTTCGAAGTCGCCGCATTATTGTCTTAATTTTACAAACGGTTTGGATATCATTGATAGTCGCAATTTATACTTCACTATCGGATATTACAAGTCTCTGATGAGGAGAAATAAAAAATAAATCGATAACCGCAAGGTAGGTGAATCATCAGGTTATGTTGGTGAGCTCCGGCAACTAACTATGCAAGTAGTTCTTGGCTCCTGCCACAGCAACGGTTTCAAATGTCTCCCTGAAATGTAGACTACCAAATCAGGTGCTACAGCTTACCTTACGCGTAATCAATTTGGTTTTGGCGCTTTCATAGGCTAAGATAAGCTGTAGCCTGATCGATGCCAGTCTGTCTGATTCAATTCTTATCTGCTCGTGATTGCAGTAGGCCTTTCTGTATAGTGTATTCTATTTTTGTGTGTATGTATTATTCTCTGTAAAGTGTAGTTTGTTGCGATTCCATAAATAAAAAAAAATTAAATCACATAATGTTTTTGTAAAAAAAATTTTTTTTATCGTATACACGAAATTCTACCCTCTAAACTCACAGAACATAGTCAAGATGCCAAATTAAAAGCTCTTTAGTATTCTCGAGGGCAACTGCCATAATATCGTGCACAACTTGAATAACTGAATACATGTTAAAGAATATGATGCATTTCGATGACCATTCAGTCTGAAAACGCATTTTTATTTTTAGTCTCTAGCTGCCGTGTCTGTAAAGTTGCCTTGGAATATGCAACAGAATTGTGTCCGTATATGCACGATGCACGGAGAAACTTTTCCCCGCAATATACACTTCAAAAATAAAACAAATTCACTAAAAAATTCAGTTGTTATACTCCGTATATGTATACTGATAATTTGTTATTCTATGGTGTTTTATGGGAGAAACTTGGCATCTGGTGGTAACCGACTGACACCCTTCAGAACACCTCGCTACACATTTTACTCCCAGTGTATTTCAGCTTTATCCAAGCTCAACTCCCTTTGCTGCATTACTCAGCATATATCGTGGCATCCTGTCTATGATACTGTATATGCTACAATTTGTGAATATATAAAGGCTCATTACATTCCATTTGCTGTAATATATACTAAGCAATATAGTCTCTTGCGCCTTAAATCTTGACTCGATTTCATATTTCGCGAATTCACACTCAGGAGTTCCATGCCATTTGGTGGCGATGCATCTTCACCTATATGCACCCGCCAGGTTATTAGCCTGATACCCTTCTATGCACGTTCCATCCTGCTCAGTCATAAATATTTGGGTACTATCACTATGACCTATTCTACAGACTGGAGCCCCTCCGATCCATAAGCTAATAGAGACTGGCGGAGAAGCATTAGGATTGACAAACAGTCGCGGCACGTAACACATCGGTAGACTTGTTCGCGAGGAATGTCAGTACTAATGTCGTGATGGTAAAATACATTTTGATACTCATTAGACCAACTGAAATTGCGATTTTTCAGTGATATTGTGTCTGCACTAAGAGGCATCGAGTATAGAGTGGATGGACTCTGAGATGTAACTAAAGAGTTAAAAGCAAGCGATGACTTTGGATGATCATATTCACAACAAAGTGGGCAACAACTGCATATATTTATATGTTTGACGAAGATTATTTCGCTTACCAGCTGCTGTGAAAGATATGACTAGCACTAATTCCGATGCAATCAAGCGTTATTATCAATTTTTATCAATTGTTATCAATTTTTATCAATTGTTATCAATTGTTATCAATATTTAATCAGAGGAACGCTTCAAGAAGTGCACCCCAAGCTTAAAGAACGGCGACACATACTACATCATATATTCCCAGGTTCAACTCCGGCCTGGGACATACAGACGCAACATTGCGATATAAGGTAAATCTGTCTACGGTTTATCCGTTAAACAGTATGCTTGTAATCTTTTGTAAAATTTCCACTGTCATAGCCTACGAGGCTCTATGTGGTATAATAGATTTAACAAACAAACAAAGAATACTGCATCTCTCTTGCCAAATACATGCTACAATTGATTAGCGATATAAGTTACTTATAAGGGCTAAAGATTTTGAAGAGACATGGTAGCACCCCGAAACGACCGAAAATGGTAATACTAAGCTTTGCGCTGAACACACAACAGGTGTGGCATTCTACAACTATCAAACCTTAGCTGACGATAATTATTATTCAACGCAGCTACATATACATTTATACTCTTATTTGAACGATCTTTTGCTCATTTATGAAGTCTGGGGGTCTTTTATACAAGCCATAGTGGTGATTTGAGGTGTAGAAGTCGATATTTTGGCTGAAACCTGAGGTTGGCAGTTTTCCATTGACTGCGGAGAGCCTGGAGAGGTGGAGATAGTAGGAGTCAATTGCTTAACTATAGGCTATTATTATCTTGGTAAGATTCTATTTATCAAAGCGAGACAAAAAAAACATCGTAAGCAAAAGTATACTATATAAAAAATTTCACAACAATTGATAATTACATGATAACATGGTGATAATTGTTTGACGGGATTTATCGTGGACAGATAACCGTCAGATAAGTGCGCTAGACAGAATATCCGTAGTATAATAGATTTAAATTCACAAACAGCAACCCCACGTAACTTGTTTCAGAGATATAGAAGCTACAGACTTGGCATAGAGCGATAAGGGACGAATGCAATGAGTCGAAACCAGTAAGCGTTACTGCAAATGGAGATTGTGAAAGTAGCAGGATATGGCAGACTTCGTCGATGGACAGATGGTCCCTGGCTATCTCATTTTGAGCAAGCACAGGCAATGATGAATGCTGGCCTGTGCACTCATCACTGTCTGCGCTAATCAACACTAGTGCACTGTCCTCAAAGAATTGTGCCGGGTCGGAATGGTGCCTAAGAAGGCATCAAGCACGGACTGTGGTCAGTCCATTGTTATCCTCCTGCTCAAGACAGCAGTCTTGTTATTCAATGAAGAGCGATAACAGAGCATTTTATCCAGCCACTGGATACAGTAAGATAAAACGTGCGTCAACGCAATTAGAATCGCCACTGGCTGTGTTTCCGAAAGGATTCGAGCAAAGGCAGACTTTAGAGTGGCAATCGTTATCGATAACGATTCGCGTACACGTATCCCTAATCTCCCCTTGCCCTCAATCAACGGGGAGCTTGAACCCATGCAGGACTGACCTTGGTACCTAATCAAGATACTCCGTACCCTGTCTGATTTTTGTTACGCTAGCGTTGCAGTTATATAGTCTAACCGTTATTGATCGGATATATTGGACAGTGGCTCTAAAAGCGGATATGTGCCCGACTCAGCATCGCTTCAGCGATCAGGTCTCGACTCCGGCATTCTTGATTTGTATGATATTATAGAGGCTTTGATCACTATTTTTCATGTTATTATTTCCAAACATAATTCAGCAAATACTAGCTGGAAAGCATTTCCCCATCTTTCGCTATACGTCAACTCGTAAGAACTTCTTACCAAAGAGAGGCGCAAACATAGCTCTGGAGCAAGTCGAGTGCACGGGCTCTGCCTGCTCTTGCTCTTCTCAGCATGGGCCTTCTGGTGATTGATGGCCCACCCACTACGCCGCCGTCGCTGAGCTGGCGATAATGCAATTCCAACTAATCTGGAATGAGACAAGACCTGAATCGAGAAATAGTCCGTGTTTTCGCTGATATCTGAGGACTGTGTCCGTCCGTGGTTTGTCGTGCAAAGACGACTACGATGATAATTACTCATGAGTTTCGCACTCATTTGCTTGTCTTTTCGGAAGTAACAGTTGAACATAGCCTTATTATAAGCAAAAGCAAAAGCTGGAGCGTATACTGGTTATCAGTGTCTCATTGACAGCAGCTTAGTGGCAGTTTTTTGTGGAATTGCGCCAGACCACACGCTGTCCAGGATAAGAAGCAGCATCTTGACTGATCACCTGACTAAGGTAAATACTCTCTAAACATTAAACGAAAGCTCGAGAGTGTTCTTGTATTCTTGCCTCTTCATCATCCGTATCAGATACTCTATCCGTCTCTATCTCCAACGACAGACTCTACTTCAGTAATTCCTCGTGAATATCATTGATCTTTAGTTCCACATAACGGACCAGAATCAGAATTTTTGACTGAATAAACCAGTAGTAATTCTTCATCACTTATGTCACATCTTTGGACATCGATATTTCTCTGTTGTTATCAGTTATAATATTATCAATTATGTTTTGCCATATTTTGTTAGTAACCTATATTTTAGTCGTTGAACAGTTATGTCACTGCTTACACATCAAGAATTCTCAATTGGGAGGGAGTAAATTTCGATTCAATTGTGTTCAAACTTCGCTGTTCATTGAGATTTCAAATATCCAAATATTTTCTTTTATCAGGATATGTTCAATTATGACTACATCTCCCGTGCTTGAACGAGCAGCTATAACGGCGCAAAAGAAAGCAATCCGAAAAATCGGTAGCGACCGCTTGAAACTCGTTACCTACGAAAGTATAGTAGATCAATGTACGATAACTTCCACCTATATTTTTTTATACGTACTGATTTGTTATACTGTTTTAGCCCAAGCCATTGCGGACACAGTTAGGTCATTACCAGAGTATCGGAAAGCAAAGAGTATCGGGCTCTATATGCATATGGAAGTACCAAAAGTAACTCCGCGAAAGAGTGGACGAACTGTCGAAGTGCGAACAGATCTCTTGATCCGTAATGCTTTTGAAGACGGTATATACAATTACTCTTAGAAGATCGGTTTGCTTACTTACATGGTATTATCAGGTAAAATCGTGTATCTCCCTAGGATTATTCCGACATCAGATCTTCCCCCACAATGGCAGCAGCTTTTCATCAACGCTCAATCTCATTTACACGACACCACGGAATCAGCATTTATACCTTCTTCGTTTCTGAAGATGCTGAAAATGGAGGATGCTGCTAATGTAGCTCAGTTGACAGTCGCAAATGATGAGCATGACTTTACAATCAAAGAGCCTTCTCTTGACTGTGAAGATGGTACTAAGCCTTTTCTTTCAAAAGTGATCTTTTCTGACATTGTGATAGCGTTTGATGGCGAGGGCTTGGATTTGATCATTGTTCCTGGTCTTGTGTTCAGCAAAACTTGCGACCGAGTAGGTCGTGGAAAAGGATTTTATGACAGTTATATTTTATTACACAAGGAATGGTCATGGAAAAACTTAAAGCCAGCTTTTCCTGTATTAGGTCAGAGTCCTACTTCTTCATTTGAGTGTATTACTGACAATGATAAATAGTGGGAGTCGCATTACAAGAACAAATCTACCAACAAACTGATTTGAATCCGCATCTGCCTCGCGAAGAACACGATCAAATTCTAGATATCTTAGTACTTGGCACACAAATCTACAGACCTTCATAGAAATCACAGGAGTCTTTATTGGATGCATTCGAAAATACTCTTCATGGCTTCTGGAAATTGCGACGTGTCGTTGTGTCTCTGAACCATCATGAATTCATCATATCCCTCTAACGCATTTCTTTCGACAATCGCATCTTCAATGTCAGTTGGAACTCCCAGGAAGAGCTCATCATGTAAAATGAACTCTCGTCTGACACGTCTGCCATTCTTGCATACGAGAGTGACTCGATTATTTGATCTACATCTAGAAAGCAGATCCTCTTGATATGCTCATGATCTATTGCTAACGTTGACCCATCTGGAGCATCTAAAGAATAAGGTCTGCCGACTTGAATTGGATCTACTCGGACGGAAAATCTACTTAGAGTCACACCAACGAATACTATAGTCTCTAGTTTTCGCATCCATTCTAGCAGCAGGTGTATAAAACTATAGCATATCCAAGGATATTTCAAAGCAATTCGTTTTTTTCGAAGGAATCGCAGTCAGATCATCTTTATATCCGACAAATAGTGCTTTAAGAGATGGGAAGCTGAAATAATCCCTTGCAAATCCGTTGCTTGGCTTGATAGAAATCTCTTCTAGTGACAGTCCATTTTCACCTAGCATATCAGTCACACTGCATGTACATCTTAGCCGTTCCAGATGTAAAGGTGGTTGTGTTTGGCCGATACCTTGTGCGCCAGTCATTATTTCGTGACTGATCCCAATTGATGAGTTCTTGTAGTGATCGGGGAAAAATCACGCAAATGTATATGCATGTCTGTAATAAAATGAAAAGCATTGTGAAACTTCACCTCTGGATCTAGGAACAGTTGCATTTTGCCCATTTCGAGCGTCAGTTCGTCGAATTGCAATCTTCTTCTCATGCGAAGCTATTCAAGTCGCTGTGTTGAAATCGCCAGTGTTCGCTTCGTGACTACTCCATTAGGATGAAAAGATAAATCAATGTCTGTTTGAATTTCTGACTCGGACAGTAAGAACTCAAGCACAATGACGTTCCATTTTCTGGATAACTGCCGTAAAGTATAGAGAAACGGATATCGCACGTATCGCAAGATCTCGAGTACGATCTCTATCCGGAAAAAGTGTACTGGATCTTGCGCCCTTTTTTTTCATAGATTTTGAAAGTATCAAAGTCTTTTTACCGCTTTTTATAGTCTTGATCCTGAACTCGGAAGACATTTTCAAAGAGAAGGATGAACACGGAAGCTGTCGTACGCCGTCGATTTTGCCAGCGAATTTATATTTTCTTATACTCAAAATATTCTAAAATTACCAGCCTATTATACTATCCATTTATAATGTGCCCTAGAACCCCTGTCTTTGCTGTTGATCTGTTGCTCATCTGGGAATATTTGTGTGAATTTGAAGGTGAGCGATTGCTTCAACTCCCAACGACTCAATGCCGCCCAACGACTCAATGCCGCACGTTCATTGTTTCGAGTCTGGAATTCTATTCAGTCGTATTTTACAGATATCAGGAGTATACTGTCTATTGTATGATATACATGCATTAAACAGTTGATTATTCTCTCCGTTGTTTATAATCTGTTCTTTTTTTGTTTATGCAGAGATTTTTAAGCATACCTCAATTACTTCCAATTCAGCAATTAAACACGCAAGAAATCTAATATTTCGCAAAATAGCAGATAACAAATAAAAGAGCCAATAATTCCATCAATAATCTAAAAACTCCACCTTCCAATGACCCAAATGATCCCATTCCGGGTGATTATTCATATGCAAACCCGTCACAATCGCGTTCTGTTCTAACCATATCATATCCTCTATCGCAATGTTCTTGCAGCCTTTCAGTATTATCGTTCGTATTCTATGCTGTGGTTTCCACGGTTCAGTACAAGTACGCCAAGATCCTGTACCACTAATCGTTCCGACTGAATCCTGAGGTTGTAAAAGTTCGTATAACCCCTTGAGTGATATTCTCGTCCCAGATACATCCAAATACTCCAGCTTTTTCAGATCACGCAGTTTTCGCATCGAATTATCAGTGATTTTCGTACAACTGGCATTCAATTTTGTCAAATTCGGCATAAAATGCAATATATAATCAGAAACTGTTGCTTTCTGATCAGGAAGCCCCCATGGCTCAGGGATATTTAATAATGACTGTTTCTCCTCAAAATTCAAATACTTCCACATCAGTCGAATACTGACATCAGTCAACACTGCAGAATTAAACCTGGCAAATCCCAAAACAAACTCTTTGCTCGTCAGCATTTCATGAGAGCTAAGATCAAGCTTTTCGACACTCTTGTATTCTTCCTCGTCAATCTCATACGGATCCTCTTCTGGCGCCGGGAGGATATATTTCATTCTAAGAGTTTCTGCCTCAAGAGATGTCGCCCGAGGAAAAAAATCTGTCAAATGCAAGATTAAAGTATTGCAGCAACTTGGAATTCGCGGAGCGCGTCCTAGACAGCACTGTGAAATATTGATATAGCTAAGTTTATCGTGCTCAGAAAAATCCAATCGTCCGTTTAATCGCGACTCTGGATCTGACGTTGAGTAAAGAATTATTCTTATTATACTCAATTCTTCCAAGTTTGGCATCAACGCTATCAGATCATCAAGAGATTTCCGAGAAATTGAGACTGTAAATTCAAACTCGTAAGAGTTGATGGTAAGACTAGCTGTTCGGTCATGCAGTTCCGACTCTGATTTCTGTGATCCAATTCTAAATCTTTTCAGATTTTTCAATGGCCTATCTCGTTTGTCCTGTGGCACGGTGATGTTGTAGCAAAAATTATACGTTTCCAGATGTCTGAATTTGTCAGCAAAGAAAAACAAGTCTATCAAGTTAGGAAACGCTCGCTGGGTCAAAACCTCATTAACAAAAGGGACTGTTTGATCTAAAGCAATTTTCAACGTAGTAAGATTCGTGAATGTCTCCAAACGCTGCACAGATATTGAAGATGTGCAGGGGATGAACGAAGGCGCGTGACAGTTCAATTCCAGATGTTGCAGCGTTCCAGGGCGTTTATCCGCACATTTTAAAAATATTTCAGCGCATTGATCAGATTGGGATATCAAGAAATTCTCAAGCCGCAGCTCTTTGACAACGTTATCCGCCAACCGTACTGAATTCTCCACTTCATTCAGACGTACCGGACGTCTCGCATCACTATAATCGATATACTGCCAGATTGCTCTCAAAGATAGCAAGACTCTGTTCCAACTCTTACACACTGTTCTCAAAATCATTCGTTCGCTATACGGAATCAAGAGGAAGATCTCTGTCAATATGTCGGAGGAGAGCGTGCTTAGCGGGTCGGACGACTGCGTGTCAGCGGCAGTGTTGTTGGTAGTGCTGTGTGATAGCGACAGCTGCTTGTTGTAGCTTGCTTCCTCAACATAGCTATTCAGTCTCTATTAATCGTTAACATAAATCAGGACTAGATCACGAATGATACTAACTCTCCAGTTCGTTGTGTTTGGGGCAGTTATTGCTCTGGCAGCAGTAAAGATCGCTACAGACCGGTTGTAGTCATTCATCAAGCTATAGTACTTTCCAGCCAGAATATATCCCTCTGTTTCGTTTGGAAAGATGTATATCATAGCCCAGATGACAAAGATCTTGCGCTTATGATCATTCAGACCCACCATACATTCATGATAGTGGTATAGATCCTTGACTGACAGAAAGCGCAGACTGTCGCAGTATTGCATAACATAAAACGCCTAGTAAAGATCAGCTAAATACTCACTAGCACAGCAATACTTAAACTCACGTATTGCAGTCTATTTGCCAGCTTCAAGTAGCTAAAACTGCGGTCGTTTGGTCTCCTTGGGAACGTATTATCAGCGTGTATCAACCACCGTCGTGCCTCCTCAACCATCGCTAAAGGCTCCAGGGCAATCACTGGCCCTGCTCCATCTATGAACATCGCCATTGGCTCGGTAGACCACCCCAACACCAGCAATCTGTCAGCAAACAGGCTATTATTGTGTCAACTAATGTTTACTCTCTCTGTCTAGATAGTCAATCCTGCAGGAGTTGCGACTGCTTTGGCACCTCCAACTCATCTATTTAATTAAGCTTTATTCATGCGGCTCAGGGTTGGGTGTATAATTACATATTACAAGGGTTTTGTGATGTTTGAACTCCCAACGCGCGGCTGGGCACAAAAATATTTTTTTGTTCCTTCCTTCAATCAACAGGTGTTCCAAGCAAGCAAAGATGGGAAAGAGTCAGAAGAAGTTTGGAAAAGGTCGTTTAGATCATTATTATCGACTTGCGAAGGAGAAGGTATTTACAAGATTGTTGAGTGTGTGTATGGAGTCAAAGTGCTGACGAGAAGTAGGGATATCGTGCCCGTGCCGCCTTCAAAATCTTGCAAATCAACCAGAAATACGATCATTTCCTTGAGAAATCAAAAGTAGTCATTGATTTGTGCGCTGCGCCTGGTGTAAGTCTTTCTGCTATTAAGTTAGCTAGCAGAACTAACACTCCTAATAGTCGTGGTGTCAAGTCGCATCAGCTTTATGCCCAGCAAACTCCCTCATCATCGGAGTTGATTTAGCTCCTATCAAGCCTATTCCTAAAGTCATCACCTTCGTCGAAGACATCACATCTTCAAAATGTCGTGCTCAGCTTCGTCAACATCTCAAAACCTGGAAAGCAGACTGCGTTCTTCACGATGGTGCACCTAACGTCGGTACCGCGTGGGTCCAGGATGCGTTCACCCAGTCGGAGCTTGTACTCCAGTCTCTGAAACTCGCGACAGAATTCCTCATGCCTGGCGGAAACTTTATTACCAAAGTTTTCAGATCGAAAGATTACAATAATCTTATGTGGGTCTTCAACCAGCTCTTCAACAAGGTTGATGCTACTAAGCCACCCGCATCACGTAACGTCTCCGCAGAAATTTTCGTTGTCTGCAGAGGTTACAAGGCTCCAAAAAAGATCGATCCAAAGTTCCTGGATCCTAGATCAGTATTCGAAGATTTATCAGAACCTACTCCTAACTTCGAAGCTAAGGTGTTCAACCCAGAGAAAAAGAAGAGAAAGAGAGATGGCTACGAAGAGGGAGACTACACACAGCACAAGACTATGAGCGTTTTGGAGTTCATCACAAATATCGATCCGATCGCCAGTCTTGGTAGCATGTCCGAGCTCACCTTCGATGTCCCAGAGGTTAAAAAGGAGGAACCTAAGGAAAACGAAGAAGAAGAAGAAGGAGAAGAGCATGCAGAGCCTGCTGAGGTACATAAAACAGCAGAAGAGTTGAAGCAAGATTTACGACTTGTCAGAAAACTTCCTGAGACTACCACCGAAATTAAAGAGGCTGTCAAGGATTTGAAGGTTCTTGGAAAGAAAGATTTCAGAGTTCTGTTGAAATGGCGACTGAAATGTAGAATTGCATTAGGCATTGATTCAGCAGTTAAGGAGCCCACCCCTGAGCCGGAGGATCCTACTAAGGACATGACGGAAGACGAAAAGATTGAGTACGAGCTACAGAACATGGAGCAACGCGAAGCCACTAGAATTAAGAGAGAGCGTCGACGCTTGAATGAGCAGAAAGCAAAAGAAATTACAAGAATGCAGCTCGGCATGCTGAATCCCATCGATATTGGTATTGAGGCAGCTCAGGTTGGTGCAGATCAGCTTTTCAGTTTGAATGACGTCGAGAAGAGCGGACAGGCTGCTGTTCTTGCGAAGGGTAAAATGAACATGATTCCAGTCTACGAAGAAAAGAAGAAAGAAGTCACGGAGATCGAGATCGGAGAAGATCCATTGGAAGACGCCGATAGACTTGAGGATGAATTGGATAACATGTACAGTGCATTCCAACAACGTCGTGCTGAAGCTGATGCAAAGTTCCGATTGAAGCGACTACGCGATGAAATTCTTGATGAAGAATGGAATGGTTTTGAGGATAAACCAGAGACTGCAGGATCAGATGATGACTCAGATGATGGAATCAAGTTCGATGAAGGATACCAGAGCAGTGATGACAGCGATGATGATGAGGAGACCGCTGTGAAAGGAGAGGAGAAGAAGCTTCTTACCAGTCTCGACGGCAACAAGGGCAAAATCAACGGTCTTAGCAAGCAAGCGCACAATTTTTTTAAGCAAGATGTGTTCAAGGATGTTGCTGGTCTTGATGAATCGGATAGTGACGATGATGCCGCTATCAACAAAATCATGGCTTTAAGGACAAAACAGAAGCGTAACAACAATGCCACACAGGGTCCTAAGGAAATTGATGAGAAGGAGGTTGGTAGGAATTCATTCGAGGTTGTGAAGGTTATGAAGCCGAAGAAAGAAAAATCCTGGAGCGATGACTCGGATTCAGAAGATGAAGTGGATGATAAGGCGAACGTTGATATCATCACCGCTGAAGCTATGACACTCGCGCATCAAATCGCGCTCAAAGAGAGATCGAAGGCGGATATTATTGATGATTCGTATAACCGATACTCTATGCGTGACCGTGACGGATTGCCTAATTGGTTTTTGGACGATGAAGACAGATTCAGCAAGCCTATCAAACCGATCACTGCCGAAGCAGCCGCAGCTATTCAAAGCAAGCTTAGAGCATTGAATGCCCGGCCTATCAAGAAGGTAATGGAAGCGCAAGCACGTAAGAAGATGAAAGCTACCAGAAAACTTGACCGTATGCGCAAGAAATCCGATCTCATTATTGAAGACCCGAACAAGTCCGAGAAGGAGAAGGCGGAAGCTATTCAGAAGCTCATGCGTAAGGCAACGAAGAAAACACCCAAGAGCGAAGTCAAGCTTGTGGTTGCAAAGGGCAAGAATAGAGGTATCGCTGGAAGACCTGGTGGAGTTAAGGGTCGCTATAAGATGGTTGATTCACGCATGAAGAAGGAGATGCGCGCTTTGAAGCGCAAGGGGAAGAAATAAGTGGTGTTTGGGGATTCAAAAAGTCATTAGATTTATTTAAGTTCATTTCAATATGCAAATATCGAGTTTTAAGTAATATTGTTCCGTAAATTCTATAAACTATGTACAAACGGAATTATCGCGCGACTACTGTGTAGTACATCCTCCTTGATGTAAATTGTCGTCATCTTCCTCATCATCTTCCCACTCATCCTGTTCATCTTCATAATCACCAAATCCGGCATCGGTATCGATGATTGAAAAGTGAACTTCGTCTTCGATAGGCGGCGCAAAGTTCTTCTCCTTGACATTATACACTGGCGCAGGAGGCGGGAACGCAAGCGCATCTGAAACTCTTCGCATTTCAGTCATATCCGCAAACCAATTGTCCTTTGGGAATTCTATCTCTACGTCGAGATATAGATTTCCTCGACCACCGGCAAGAGCTCCGGTCTTAATTGGCATGCCTTCACCTTCTATCAATAAAATATCGTTTGGTCGTATGACTTTTCCGGTAGGCTGCTTTACTCGTAACACGCGTTCGTCTAGATGTTGAATCACAGCACGATTAAATCCACATAGCGCCTCAACAAGCGTAATCTTTATAGATGCGCGCAGATCATGACCACTTCGAGTGAACTTTGAATCTTCTTCGACATTGATCGTGAACACAATATCGCCAGTTTCTTTGCCAGGTTCTTCATCAGCCATGCCCTTTTTGACAATCTTTTCACCGTGTTTTATGCCACCGGGTATATACACTTCAATAATCTTTGTCTCGGTTGAAATTCTGTCTCCTTTACACTTCTTGCATTTGTCTTTCTCTTTGATGATCTGACCACGTCCAGCGCATACTGAACACTGCACAAGAGTCTGTACCATAAATCCACTTCCCATCGGGCGATATCCGTCAATAGAGCCTTTGCCTTTGCATTTCGCACAGTTGTGGGTTTTCGCGGAAGCCTTTGCGCCAGTTCCCTTGCACTGCTGGCATATGATGTTGCGTTTGATTGACATTTTCTCTGTTTTTCCGATATAAGCAGCTTTTAGTGATATATTGAGAGTTGTTTCTGCGTCTGCGGTCCTTCTCGAAGCAGCCGAACGCATCTCGGGACCATATTCGAATCCTTGTCCTGGGAAGCCGCCAAATCCCCCGCCGCCACTGAAAAATTCTTCGAATAAGTCTTCCTCTGACATGGATGAACCTCCACCACCCCGTCCTTTTGTAAATGCGTCCATGCCATATTTATCATATTGTTCCCTTTTAGATCCTATAAGTTATTAGAACCGGTAGTTACTTGGCTGGGACAAAGGATACGCACCATCAGACAAGATCTCGTAGGCCTGACTAACACTCTTAAACCGCACTTCCGCTTCTTCCCGCTCGTCTTCTGGTACTTTATCTGGATGTGAAGATAACGCTGCTTTATGATATGCTTTTTTAATCTCGACCGAGGTCGCGGTCTTGTGAACGCCTAAGATTTCATATAAATCGTCCTCCATCGTGCTGATTCTGCTGCTGGTGCTGGCTTGTTAGAACTGCTGCTGTGTTTGCTGCTGATCGACCACCAATGACACTGAGACTTACCAAAACAACTCAAATAAGCTTGACTATTGACACTCCGTCTTCTCTTCCAAGATCAGACTTTATAATTCAGCTCTCCTCGGCAAAGTCCAGGTCCAAAATTTAAGATGCTTCATAGAAATATTTTCGTGGGAGTTAGTTCCCACCGTGCGGCTCGTAGATCACGTGCAAGCAGATTTGGGAGAACACGATAATTTATTTGAAGAGGAGGATTTGATATTGAAGAGCAGAGGAAGGACAAGAGAACGATGACAGCGTTACGAGGAAGTGCGAGGGTTGTGAGTGCTGTGTGGAGGAGTAGACAGTTCTCAACAATGCCTGAAATTCCTATTTTGACTGGGTCGCGTCGCGGTGGAAGCAAGAGCAAGAAATCGTCTGCGGTCGCGTCTGCAGCGGACGTTCATCCCAGTTCTCCAGCACGAACGAGATTTGCGCCTTCGCCGACGGGATTTATACATCTTGGATCTTTAAGAACTGCTTTATATAACTTCTTGCTGGCGCGGGCAACGAATGGACAGTTTTTGCTGCGAATTGAGGACACTGATCAGACGCGAAAGAAGGAAGGTGCCGAAGAAGATTTATACGACGCCTTGAAATGGGCAGGAATTGAATGGGATGAAGGACCACTTGTAGGTGGTAAATATGGCCCATATAAACAAAGTGAGCGACTAGATATATACAAGAAGTATGCAGATAAACTGCTGGAGGTATGCCTACTGATCCCATCTCCGAGGACTTGACTGACGACTGCCAGACCGGACACGCATATCGTTGTTTCTGCAATAAAGAACGACTAGACAAGCTCAGGGAGACAGCCCAGCGGTTAGTCCCACCATCCATGGCGACATATGATCGCTATTGCTACCACATTGATCACGAAGAGTCTTCGTCAAAGGCAGCGTCTGGCACTCCTTACACCATCCGCTTCAAATCACCAGAGTTGTATCCCCGAGTTCATGACCTTCTTCATGGCGACCTTGATTTGCAAATTCAATCAAACTATTCTGATCCACGTTATGAAGACCCTGTGTTGCTAAAGACGGATGGATTTCCTACATATCATCTAGCTAATGTTGTCGATGACCATTTAATGAAGATTACGCACGTAATCAGAGGCGAGGAATGGCTTCCATCCACTCCGAAGCATTTGGCGCTGTATAATGCTTTTGAATGGGAACCTCCTAAATTTACACACATCCCTCTTCTTACTTCGCTCGAAGACAAAAAGCTGAGCAAACGGACAGGCGACGTCGGCATCAAAGCATACAAAGCCAACGGAATCCTTCCCGAAGCACTTGTCAATTTCGTGGCATTGTACGGCTGGGCACCGCCAATTCCTGGTACTCCGCAGTCCGGAGGAAAAAAGAAAAGAGAGGCTACAGCTACTGGTGAGGTAATGAGTATGCAAGAGCTGATATCCAAATTCAATTTAAATGGGTTGACAAAGGGTAATGCAAAAGTATCCGAGTCAAAACTTGAATTTTTCAACAGCCACTTTCTTCATTTACGGATTGCGAATGCCGAGCAACGACACGAACTGGCCGTTCAAATTCAACCTGCACTCCTAGAAAAATTTCATGATCTCGCGAAGAAGAAGCACCAGAAATACAAGTTTGAGTTGGATTATATTGAGAAAGTTCTGTTGACCTTTAAAGGTTCCCTCAAGACAGTCACAGAATTACCAGAGGTAGCATCTTATGCATTTGCAGAGTATCCCGATTACGCAAGCAAAGAAGGAATGACTTATATCGATGACATCACCACTTCTCGCGAAGGAGACGCTGCTATTGCTATCCTTCATGACTTCGCTACATGGTGGAGTAACGCTGAGCTTACACCAACTCTACTCGAAATCGACGCAAAGATAAAATCGTTGGCTAGAGAGTCATCGTTTAAACCAACCACTGTCTTCCATACCTTGCGATTTGCTATTTCGGGTGGTGTGCCTGGCGCGCCACTTTCGCAACTGTTGGATTTGCTGGATAGAGATACAGTGTTGCTGAGACTTGTGAGCGCGATGAAGATTTTGAGATTGTAGACTATTTTGTATATAATTGACCTGTATATAGTTATGTTAAATATTTGCACTATGAAGTCTTTCAAATGTGTAGGCTGGTGCTATACTCTTCAAGCATTTCACGCATTTTGCAATTTTATTATTCCACACATTTAATTAATAATATACATCCCATAAACGCCGTAAACAATTAAAAAACGATACTCAAAGCAAAATAAGCCTGAAGAACATACATGCTTATGTCAAACAATAGTCAAAACACTTTATCATATCGCAGAAGTAAAACAAAAGTAATATCGCTATATCGTCTTCCAATAAATTTCAAATTATGTGAGTCCTTCAAGATAATCATCATCACCAAGAGCATCGGAATAATCAGTGTGGATTTCTTCTTCTACAGACACATCTGGCGCCTCACCAATATGTTGGCGTTTAGCTGGAGGCAGAAGCAAATCCTCGCTCGATATTTCACGTTCCCGTACCATACCGTTCTGCGCCACTTGCGGAAGCACTTGATCCGGCGAATGAACTGCAGACTGCAGAGATGTTAAAGGCGGTAAAGTGACTGAAGCTGGTACGGGAGAGTCAGCCACAACTGGTAATGCCGTAATATGATTCGGCGATGGTAGTGGAGGAAGTGAAATGGTCTGCAACGGACTTAAGTTGGTAGCTGGCCATGGAGAACCAGCGCTGGGCGTATGAGCACTAACATTCGAGGAAAATGCACCATCTAATGGGCTTTGTAGCGAATCAACATGATTGCTGTTTAAAATGTCACCAGAAACCTCTGCAGGGGCATAAATAGGCTCCATAGGTTGAGGGTGCACCAGTGGTTCATGTTGATGAGGAGAATTGCTAATTCGAACTCCCACCGGAGGTTCATCAAAGAACCCTCTCGGCGGCGGCGAAGAGTGAAATCCTGATACACTCCGCGACTGCTGCCCCAGTTCAGCAGCTCTCTCTGGAACTGGTGGAATATTCATATTGAAACGCGCAGCTTCTTGTGACAATCTGTGAGAAAGATCTGTTAAAGTTGACGCCATGCCTCGCACTATTTCATCCTCGTGCAGTGATCCGGCAGTATTATCCAGACCGTTAAGGAATTGCCTACTAATCGGACTCATCTGATTCTGTAGAGGGTAATCGACTGGATACGCTCCGTTGCTCTCGTTAACAGACTGCATAGTTGTTGCAGGCGTGCCAGTTCGCGATGTGTTGTTGCTCGCATTCGCTGTACCATATAACAGTTCACGGAAACCATTGTCAACTTCAGATGCTTCGGATTCAGAGTCGCGGGCAGCTTCAGGCTCTGGAGCAGACTGTGGGGTAGCAGACAGACGAAATGATGGAGACTGAGCGACGCGTGGCGGCTCTGCGGCTGGAACTGACAGCCGCGGTGGTGGTGATGCCTCGTCGTCACTATCACTAAGATCAATGACAACCGCATGAGATTGACTAGCACTTCGCACAGGGGAAGCATCAATAACTTCCAACTTCTCAGGCGCCAGAGGAAGGCTTTGTCTTCTGGGTGAGTGGTATCCATCTCCGTCCGAGCCAGACAAATTGTTCGCATCCTGTTCGGGAATTTTCCAAGTCCCATCTGGCTCGATTTCTACAGACTCGACAGAACTTGTAGAATTTTTCAATATATTATCGAAATAACTAGAGATATTAGCACGCTGATATAGATTTTAGATAAATTGTGAGCTTACCTGTCGACAGCCAAATCCTCCATGGGAGCAAATATATTGCAAACAGGGCATATCCAAGTTGGCGCTTGCTCTTGTAGTTGTATGTAAGATGTAGCATCAAAGCATTGAATATGACTACACATATGTGATCTTATTGGCACTTGAATGCGACCGTATGATATAGGGCATTTGAGGGATAGGATGGTGGATCCCATAATGATGTCGTCGTCATCCGCGTTCTGTTTCACAACTAGATAAATGTTAGATATGAGTAGTGAATATATAAAATCAAAGATCATACTTTGAGTAATGACGGTTTCCTTGGGGATATGTCTGCCAGAAGATATTCGGGTAACGATTTCAGGAACGGGTCGCCTCCGTCCGAAATACAGAAAGAGTGTAAATCGCGAGTGAGTGAACGCATAAGACACTTCAACGATGTTTGTACAAAAATCTTTTCGTATATAATCTGTCAGATCGGCTGGCTTCGCTGTTCCTGGCTTGTTCTTCAAGCCGCGTACGTTTGCTGGTACGACTTTGGAATTTGTCTTGATTTCTATGCTTTGAGGGAACTGGACGTTTGCTTGTCTGTATGTATCTTCGGACTGAGCGCATAGAAGGAAAACGCGGTATGTTGGGTCGGAAGTAAGTCTGGACACTTGTGCTTCGTTTAGAGTGAATGTCATGCGCACCATGCTGCGGTTCTCCGGCATAGAGTTGAGAAAGCATGGGTAAGAGAGACGCAATTGTAGCACGTAGAACGGGCTAGGTTTGAATACTATCGCACCTAAATTAAATGTTAAAAAATGAACAGTTAGAATCTGTGACGAGTGTAGTACCTGCGCCTGCAGGAACTGGAGAAGAACCGCTGCTGGTGCCAAGTGCTGAATGTCCATGAGCGGCCATGTAGGCAGATTGCCCAGAACCCGCTGTTTGAGTACGCTGAGGGGAATTACTACTAAGCCATCTTTAGTAAGTATTTCAATTAGCAGAAGAAGAGGAAGAAGGACAAGAAGAGCTTACTCGGGACGAGCTCCGAAGAACATGGCATACTGCTGCAACACGACATTCTTTATCATTGTATATTCTGCTGTCTTATTCTGTACCCGTAATGAATTGAGATAGTCTACAAGACGCATCTGCAACTGACTCTTTCGGCCAGCGATAGAGAGTCCAGCGCTGCGAAGGATATTTTTCAGCGGAGGCAGCGTGAACTGGCTAGTTATGTAGCGCACCAGCTCCTAGCAAAGATATCAGTAACATTCTCAACAGGAATCTTAGTCCAGAACAAGCATACATTGTGCCTTGCAAACGTCTCTTCCGCAGAAGGCGCCATGCTTGCGAGGTGCCTGTGTGGACACCGTCAGTTCTGAGGTTACGATGGTGGTTTGGTGGTGGTGCGCTTAGTTTGGGATAGATCCGGATCTGAGTTGTTGCTCAGTTGAGTTTTGCCCGACGCGCTCTTCAAATTTTCTTCTCCCAACGCACTTCACCAGCTTGCCCATTACTTCCAGGATATTTACAGAATATTCACACAGTTTACACCAGAGAATTTGTATACTATTTAGTGCTTCTCTTTATATAAACGAAAAATGGCAAAGTCTCTCCGCGCAAAGACAAGAGTTCGCGCCCGTGGCATCCGTCGCGCCACCGTCTTCGAACCAGTCTCCCTCGCCCGCACCATTCGTCTCTCGAAGAAACTGAACGGTGAATCCTCAGAGGAACAGAAACCATCTGAAAACGGCGAAGGTTGGTACTCTTTTTATCTGTCTGGTAGCTTGCCAGGCGGCGAATGTCAGGAGGAAGAGCGATCGGAAGAGTTTTACTCGTTGCTGGGTTTGATCGATCCCGAGAGCCTTTCCTTCGCAGACACATGCGACTGCTAGAATCAGAGTTGCTAATATTATTTTAATTATACAGAAGCCGCCTCCATGGATGTCGACAAGTCTTCGACGGCGGCAACTGCTGAGGGCACCACCGAGGCCGAATCGCGCAAAATCAGCACCAGTGGATGGAAGGGATCCCGTAACGAGCAATGGAAGCAGAAGAAGGCCAGCAAGGTGCAGACAAAGAAGAAACAGGGAGCTAAGTCGCTTGTTTTTAATGTCAAGGGCAAGAAGAAGCCTGTGAAGAAGTAGAGCAATGAAAGCTCATTTTAGCGTTCCCGCATGTGCATCTGCATTTTAGTCTCGAAAAGTTTCAGTACCTCTAAAGACTGTTCACCAGAGTTTTTAAAAGGAGATAGATTTGTGTTTGTGTGTTTTCAGTGATTTGTGATTGGATTTTTGGCGTTTGGGAATAATTGTTAGAATGTTTTTCATTTTCAGTGTATTTTGGATCTTGGCCTTCTTTCGAGCATCTTTTCCTTTTTGATATGACAGAGTATTGAATATTATGTTATGATATATCATCAACTATTACTATACTATGAATTACATGAATTATATTAAATATTTCAAATAGAATAAACAGAACAGAATTTCTCAGTGAATTGTGGGAAAGGGCTTTTTCTCCCAACGACAACTCCTGAAAAAAAAACCTTAAAACTTTTAAAAAATTGTAGTTGTGCGTCTACAGATCAGGACTATATTTTCCACTATTTTGCTAGCAGTGTAAACAATGGGGAAGTACAGGCCCAGATTTAATGAGCGGGCACGCGCTGGAACGGTCATAAAGCAGAAGAAACTGAAAGCGCAGCGGCAGCCACGAGTGCTTAGAAGACCTGAAGAGGATTCTCAGCAGCAACAAGACACGATATCTACACCGTCACTTCCAAATGAAGCGGCAGACTCAAATGCACCTATTCTAGCGCCTCTTTTAGAAGTGGAAAAGGCTGCTAAGAAAGCTGAGCTTGAAAAGCTATTTGCTGCTCCTGAATCAAAGATGTCGAAGCAGAAGAAGAAGCGTCTTGACAAATACATCGAGCGACAGCTCAAGAAAGAGGAACGGAAGATTCTCATGCAGAAACTTGCTGATTCTAAATTTGACACATCTTTATTGCATAGTTTAAAGAAACTTGGAACAAATAATGACACAAGACGTGAACAGCTCAGAGACGCGTTGTTGAACGAGCATTTGGGAGTTCTTGATGAACAGCAGAAGAAGCTTCTGTACGAAGAACGTCAGATGCAGCCTGATCACGCACCTGAAATAGCAGCTGAAGAAAAGAAGGAGATCAAGCCAGTTTTTAATGGAAGCTCTTATTTGTCTCTGAAACGTGCTCTTCCTGATGAAGACTCACAGGAATCTGAAAGCGAAATTGAGCCTGCTGCGCCTACTGAGCCTTCAACAAACGGCCATGCTGCACCTGTTACTCCATCAACATTCGGAAGTGCATTTGGATTTGGATTTGGGACCCTTCAAAAGAAACAGAAAGTTGAAGCCGCGCCTTTAAAACGCAGTCAGAAGAAAGTTCCGTACACCTGGCGCGCCAGATTAGAGCAGGAAAAACTACGAAAAGCAAAAATCGTTGACGAGGAGGAGGATTACAGCAGCAGCGAAGGATTTGAAGAAACTGATCTGGATGATTCTGAAAATTCTGAATTTGAGAATGATAGCAGTGAAGGGGAAGATAATGAAATTGATGACTGGACTGGCTTTGAAGATGGAGTTGAAGAGGATACTTTGCCTCAGCGAAATTTAGTATATCGCGGTGAGTCTCCTGATGATTCATCTGCAGAGGAAAATGATAATAACGACGACAACGACGACGAGGAAGAAGATGACGAGGAAGAAGAAGAAGAAAGGGAAGACGAAGACACTGCACCGCGGTCAACGCGCGGTGAGAGCTTCAAAAAATGGGCTGAAGAACAGATGCGAGGAGGAACTTCAGAAGAACTTTCAAACATTAACACCATGCCTAAGGTTGACATTCACTACGAACCTGTCGAACGTCCAGAAGATCGGGCAACTCCACCACCGGATATTGTTACAATTGATAATGCGAATGAGAGGAAAGCTTTTGTTGTTGATGTCAAGCGAAGTACGGAGATTCAGACTGCACGGATTCAATTGCCTGTCGTGCAAGAGGAGCAGAGAATTATGGAGGCTATTCATAATAACTTATGTGTGATCATCTGTGGCGAAACTGGTAGTGGCAAAACAACTCAAGTTCCTCAATTTCTGTTTGAAGCAGGATATGGCAATCCCAAAAGCGATAGTCCAGGGATGATTGGAATCACCCAGCCGCGTCGAGTCGCTGCAGTTAGTATGGCCCAACGTGTCAGTGCAGAGCTCGGATCTGCACACAAGGACGCGGTAGCATATCAGATCAGATTCGAACAAAATACAAAGCCGGGAACAGCGATGAAGTTTATGACTGATGGTGTACTGTTACGTGAACTATCCACAGACTTCACTCTGAGTCGTTACTCTGCCATCATTATTGATGAAGCGCACGAGAGAAATGTCAATACAGATATTTTAATTGGTGTATTAAGTCGTGTTTTGAAACTACGCTACGACATGTCCCGGGAATCTAACTCAAGTGTGAAGCCTCTTAAGCTGATTATCATGTCGGCTACCTTGAGAGTCACTGATTTTTCCTTGAATTCGACGTTATTCATGACCCCTCCGCCGGTACTAAGCGTGGAAGCGAGACAGTACCCAGTACGTTTTTGCTATACTTCACAAAGCCATAGAGCTATCATTAACCATTAATTTAGGTTTCTAAGCATTTCAGCAGACGAACACCCAGTGACTATCTCGACGAAGCATTTAAAAAAATCAGCAAAATTCATGAACGTTTGCCACCTGGTGGAATTCTAGTGTTTATGACCGGCCAGAATGAAATTACGCATCTTTGTCGACGTCTTCGAACTGCGTTTCCGAAAAAATCGAAGACTAGTCAGGTGCTACGGGATGAAGCTGATGTTTCTCTAAAATTGTCAGCTAATGAAGGTATGTGTATCGTACTGTTTGAATTTGAGTTTCACTAACAGTTAATAGCCGAAATCGAAGTTGAGGATGTCGATCTAGGCGACGACATTATCGAAAAAGTTTTTGATATCGACGATCTTTCTGACGTCGACAGTGAAGACGATGAAATCGAAGAAGGATTTGAGGAGCAAACTGATGAAGTAAATACCGGACCACTTCATGTTCTTCCTCTTTACTCGCTATTGCCTACCGCACAACAGATGAAGATTTTTGAAACGCCACCTGATGATTCAAGACTTTGCGTGATTGCTACCAACATTGCCGAGACCAGTTTAACCATCCCGGGTATTCGGTATGTAGTTGACTGCGGTCGTGTCAAAGAGCGTCACTATGACAAAGAGACAGGAGTACAGAGATTCGATGTCGGTTGGATCAGTAAAGCTAGTGCAGACCAGCGGTCTGGTCGTGCAGGTAGAACTGGACCTGGCCATTCTTACCGGCTGTATTCATCTGCTGTATTTGAAAGTGAATTTCCTCAGTTTACTGTTGCTGAAATCTTGCGAATGCCGATTGAAGGTGTAGTTCTACAGATGAAGAGTATGGGGATTGACACCATAGCTAATTTCCCATTCCCGACTCCTCCGGACCGAAATAGCCTGGTTGACGCTGAGCGTCTATTGCATTATTTGGGTGCAATCAACAGTAATGGAGTTCTAACACCCTTGGGACGAACTATGAGTGTATTCCCTCTTGCACCAAGATTCGCTAAAATGCTTGTCATTGGGCAACAATTTGACTGTTTGCAATATATTATTGCTATTGTAGCTGGTCTTTCAGTCGGCGATCCATTTTTATCAGAGCACGAGCTTGGCTTTGAAGGCGAATTTGCCGATCACGATGAGAGTGACGACGATGAACGGATGAATCAAGGAGATATTGAAGATAGTCGACGGCGTCGGAAGGAGTTTTACACCTCTCAGAGAAAATTCAGCGGGTTGGATGGAACTTGTGACGTTTTGAAAGTGTTGAGTGTTATTTGCGCCTATGAATTCACTGAGGACAAGTCAGAGTTCTGTTTCAAGAACTTTTTACGTCAAAAGTCTATGGAAGAGATTCATAAGCTGCGACAACAACTCACATATATCGTCGCCGTGAACACGCCTAAACTCGCAAACTTGAAGTTTGATTTTAAGTTAGGATCTCCATCTGCTATTCAAGTGAAAGCTTTGAGACAGATGGTGACTGCAGGATTCATTGACCAAGTTGTTGTTCGAGAGGATTTGGTAGCCGGATACGATGCATCTTTGAGTAATCTAAAAGTTATGTCAGGAAACAGAAAACGAGTTAAGATTACTGATATTCCGTATATGCGCTTGAATCAGTACACGTTCATCAAGGATACTCGGTTCCTCAGCAATCGTGGCGGAATTGATAAATCCGTTATTCGCGAACCTGACGTCCCGGTTTTCATTCATCCCAGCTCTATCCTACTCTCCTCTGGCGAAGTAGCCGGTGTTAATGAGATGCCACCATTTTTAGTGTACAATATCATTCAACAGAGTAGCGGGCGACATGCTGCGACTGATGAGAGTAAGTTACGGATCAGGATCAAGCCTCTTACTTCGATTACTGCGAAGCAACTGGCAAGCCTTGCAAAATCTGTATAAACAACTGCATGAAAGTTTTGGTATATGTATATAGAGACAAAAAATATGATTATAAACTGTTCGCAGCGGATGATTATTACTATTCTACATGTGCACGATTAATACATCCAAAAATACTAAAACAAAACAAAAATCACTAGATATGCATGTCGACAAACTAATTAAACACATCCAATCGTATCTCGATTGTCATCAATCAATCTCCCATACTCAAGTAATAGTCGGAAAAAATAAACCTCCATGTCATCTTTTCTCATGGCTCTCTTCGCCCAACTTCTACTCTGAGCAGCGACAAATTTCCCTGATACATCGTTATCGAGCAAAAATCGAAGAATCTCAAATCCTTCTTTAAGGTCGAGAGAAAGAGGGATAAAATGAACCCACGGTATCAGACGGTCTTCATGCCATTCCCGGAACAGGGTTTGCTTGATGACTGCAGATTTGGATCGCAGAAAGGCATAGAAACGAGTCGAGAATGAATTTCCGTCCATATCAAGTAAATATTTGTTTTGCCAAGTTTCTTGAAATCCGGCATACGGAGCAGGCTTTCCAAAAAATTCCTCTTGCGCTTGACAATCAGCTTCATCGCACTGCGTAAACGATGAAAATTTAGCGTTAACATATTGTGAGAATATGCTCTTAGAAACGGTTTGTTCTATAAACAATGAGTCACGCTGAAGTTGTTCACGGTCTTCATCCTGCTTTTTGCCGACTTCTTGAAAATGATGCTTATCGCTCTCTTCGATATCTTCATGTGTACGAGGAACTTCTACCATACTCTCTTCGTCTTCAGCATCTTTAGAGTGATGATTAGTTTCTAATATCGCTTCCGTATCTGCGCGTTCGTCATCGGCATTATCAATAGGTGACGAAGCTGTGTTTTCCACTTGCTCGAGATCTTCGGCGGTGTCGAGCGGCAGTTTTTCATTTGGTTCGAAATTATTATCATTCCTGGATCTGAGTCGACTACTTCGTGTTGCCTCTGCTTCTCTCCGCTCTATTTCAAGAGATTCTTCTCGCTTGAGAGTATCTGTAACTCTAACGGGCACAGGAATGTTCAGCCCTGACAATTTACCCATCTTGACTGCATCATGCAAATCCATCAACAACGTACAATTTTCATTCTCCGAGTTATAGTACGCAAGAGTGCGTTGCCGATGTCCGAGTCTCCATGAACCGTCACGAGAGCGAAGACCGGTAGATGAGCCTCGCCAGTACATAATATTCTTCTTGTCTGCCCAAGGAATGTCGGCATTCTCGTCGTAAAATGCACGTTCGACGAAGTATGACGGAGATGGATAAAGAATGTCGCCAAAAGTAGAAAGCTTGCTCTGCGAAAAAATAGGAATAGGCTCGGCGATGATATTAAAAGTCTCAGGTCGGACAAAGAGACCGTGCTGGTGCTGATATGCTGGTTCGAGGCAAATATCTGAAGCTGCAGAAATATTCTTAAGAAATCCAATCGAAAGACCATATTGACTAAATCCATCGGCAGCATGTCCAAGCTTCACAGGAGTATCAGCTGCACACGCCAATTTCGCATGACCCCAAGACGATTGATGAGCAAAAGAGTCAAATGAACTGCGATATGTAGAAAGTAAAGGCTGTTCAGCAAGATTGTCTTCGCCTTTTGGCGGCTTTGTGAACGCATTCTTCGTGCCTGATTTCATAGCTATCCTGGAAGTATCCGTGAGAGCAATCATGTCAGACTGAGGAATAATGACACGCGGGGAATCAAGCATATTAAACGCCAGATCCATATCAGGTAGAAATTGTACAAATTCAGAAATCATCTTTCCGATAGCGACCTCAAACCATTGTCCGGTAGCGCCTGTCATATTTGAAATTTGACCACCACGAATATGTACTCCAAGTAAATGACTTTCAGGGTTGCTTAACGCATCTCGGACATTCTCTCGAATTTGAGCTGGCTCGATACCCCAGAATGGTCTTAAACTATTAGATATACTATCGTATTCATCAAACACTGCCGATTTTCTCTCATTTGCGTAAGAATACCATTTATCAAAATTAGGCGGTGGATTGACATTATATCGCCTCTTATATTCTGCAACTGCCTCGGGATAGGTATTAGTTTGACGATCTAGCATCTTTGCAAATTTTGTTTGGTGCGACTCCATTAGATACGATATCGGATGAATTGTAGTATTCCAAGTATCTTTACCAGATACAGTTGATGTTGTCATAGTAACACGCTGAGAATATCCGCTAGATCGAGGCTTGATGGTTACGAATAGTCCAAACCCAGCCAAAAAGAGAGCGATAACAAGGATAATAAATTTGCTAACTCTAATTGATAGAAATCTGATCCTTTTTTCTCCTATGTGATGTGGAAGTAGAGTTGTTGCGATAATCATGTAGGAAACGCACATGGCACTTATTTTCCACACAGCATGAGAGTACAGAGTAGTGCTGAGATTACCGATCAAGTCAACAAAGGAAGCGTTGATAGGCGACAAATTTTGAATCAAGATCATAATAATGATATTCTTGAATGCTGAAAAAGTCGACCAGATAATAATCACATATGCAACTTCATCTGAAGTCCCTAGTTCAAGCCATCCTGCCCAACCGTCCAACAACAGAGACATGAGTAACAGTCCTAAGCATGTATATGCAGAAATTTCTCTGAGAACTGAACGAGTAAGAGGGATACTGATATCTGAGATTGACAAGTATGTAGCGGCGAAGATACTGGAGCACATTCCAAAGACCAGCTGGGAAGCTCCAGGGTAGCTGGGAGCCAGTGCCAAAAACGAGGTGCAGGTGATGATAATCAGTGTTGACATGTCCACATTTGTAGTGAGCAGATGGGAATAGTTCTTTTCGTGCTGTGTTATGTCCCGTTCCGGCAGGGATGGCTGAGCCATGTACTGGAATCGCAATACGTGTACCAAGAACGGAATCAAAATCTACGAGAACCGGTATCAGTAAACCTGCCATAGAATAAAAACAAATGGTATCCTACCGAAGACAAACCATTTCCACGCTCACCTAGCAAACCAGCGCAGGTGATGCTCAAAACCATGCATGTTGAACAGATAACGACATCAATACGCCGGTACTTCTGATGGCTCTCTGAGCGTATGAGAAAACGGTCTATAGGAAGCAGCGTCGCCAGACAGAACACCGCCCACGAAAACGTAGCTGAGAACAGGTATTTCGAGTACGGGATCACGAACGAGGAGATGACAGAGAGCAGAGAAGCCACGAGAGTCAGGAATGGCGGAGAGCGAGCTACTCCTCCGAGGACGGTTGTCGATACCTGAGTGAGCGGCATTGTGCTGGCTGATCTGGGTTGCCAGGACAGGCTATTTGGCACAATGCTGGCCAGGTCCTTTGTGAGTGCTGAGAACGCTGAGCAGCCACGCCGAGGACGAGGTTTCCAGACACAAAACCGGGGAAGCTGAGGTGATCTTTGGCCGCACACCGTTGCTGTCTCTGCGAACGCGTCGCCCATCTCGTTGGAGACGCGTGCTCAGCATAACGCGGCGCCTAGCTGAACTTAAATTTAGTATGGCGACTGTCAGTGATTTGATGGCAGCTGTCTACGTCAAGGAAAGACTGTTTATTAGACTACGTATGCATTGCTAATCTGGTTATTGATGGCAAGGAGATAGTTGTGAGATTAGAGAATATCATGTATGTTCGTGTGTGTTTGAGTATGGGAGAGGATACACTGGAGAAGAGGATTTGCTAGGTTCTATTCCAACATACAGAGCATACAATTCCAGTCGCCAACTTTCACTCAAACAGCGCGTCGCTGGTGTATTCAGCAACTCAATGACTTTTGTATAACATGAAATCCATATCCTCCTTCTTCTTATTCCCATAAAATAATCTCACAAACTCAACTTACATCTCTACATGTCAACTAAGGCACGTTGAAGAGCGAGAACTGTCTGACAATACCAGGTCCCATCTCCTCGTAGTCCTTCTTGGTGTGGCAGTATCCCTTGAACTCGGCCTATTACAAAGAACGTTAGTCTCCCTTACTAGAACAAATAAAGCGCAAAAATACATACAGTCTGAGCTAACAGCGATCCACCAAACCAAACCGCGTTTCTCTGCTTCTTGTGACTGATAACCTGCACATCAAGACCACCAGATCTGGCACCACTGAGTTCTTCGCTCTTGTGAATTCGAGCATCAACAAGATGCTTAATATCACGCTGGAGTCGTCGTCCAAAGTCACGGAACATGGTCGAACCTCCGGAAAGCACAATGTTCTTGTAAAGACCACGACGAACATCGATAGGACTCGTCTGGATCACTGTGTCAACCACCTCGGGTAGTGGTGTCAGAAAGTCAGAGCTAGCAATCTCTGGGTTGAAGAAAATCTCAGGCGCCAAGAAACGTTCATAACCGACGTCAACAGACACCTTGCCAGCAAGACCCTGGTCCACAATGTACTTTTGGAAACGTTCAGGCTCTCTGTCAAATCTGTTGAATTCCTTGACAATATCCGGGCAAACGTAGCAATACTCCTCTTTGATCTTCTCAGCAGTTCTCAAGCTTGAGTCCTTCTCATTTCGGTCTCTCAAAAGACTCTGCACAAAGTAAGTAATATCTCTTCCTGCAATAGGAATGTTCTTGATAGCAGAAGCGATAACGTATCCCTCAGCGACCGGAATAACATGAGTAACACCATCACCACTGTCAATGACGGTACCAGTTAACGACCGATCCTGAACCTTACTGGATGTCCACGATGCAGCAAGAGCAAGA
The DNA here is from genome assembly GCA_030572775.1 of [Lipomyces] yamanashiensis. Classification (NCBI taxonomy): domain Eukaryota; kingdom Fungi; phylum Ascomycota; class Lipomycetes; order Lipomycetales; family Lipomycetaceae; genus Myxozyma; species [Lipomyces] yamanashiensis. The sequence continues at coordinate 130,589 of JAJMBS010000028.1, forward strand.
ACGGCTTGCACAGCAATGTAAAGACCAGCACAGTTGAAAGTCTCAAACATAATCTCAGCTGTCATCTCACGGTTCTCGGGAGGGTTGAGAGGAGGTTCAGTGAGAAGGAAGTAGTGATCCTCAGGCTCACAGCGAAGATACTTGAAGATGGAATTTTCCCAGAAACGCTCCATAAGATCCCAGTTCTCGATCTGACCATGGCGGATAGGGTAGTTCAATCCGTATCCTATCAATTGTTTAGCATCGTCATATTTTGCAACATTTGAAAAAATTTCGAGAGCATACCAGGCGTATTAGAAGCCTCGATGGCTTCATGGCCAATGTAGAAATCCAAATCCTCAGTTCCACGCTTCGAAGCCAAGTTTCCACCGCTCGACGAGGAATTACCTCCCGCGCCGGATAAAAACGATGGCTTCGCAGCGGTTGCTGGACGTCCTGAAGCAGCACCAGTGTTTCGGGTGGAAATTGCAGTAGGGAAGATGAATGAGGGCGAGTCGTTACCAGCAAAGCCGAGCTTTGTCAGACCGGTACCGCTATCACTTGTGTTAGCTTCTTGATCTCAAATTGAAGGTTGCGATCATCAATCCAATCGCAGTCAAATAAACGGATAAAATTCAAATCGGATGCATACTTGTCTATACACAATCAAGCAATAAGTTAGCAAAGATCGTTAATCAACCGCTATTCTACCCGGGTCCCGCATGGCTTCCGCAGCAATCCGAGATAGCACCACCACCACAACCACCTCATCAACACAATCAATACAGAATCAACATACCCATGACAACGGCCGGCGTAGTAAGATGCGACATCGCTGATATTCAAGCACGTCAGTGCAATTGCAATGGGATACCAGGGTGATGAGCGATAGAAGCTGGGATGACCGAGGACTGCGTGGCTGCCCGCGCTTCGAGGAGGCTTGGTTGCGGTAGAGTCACATCTAGTCACAAATCCAAACAACTTGTGACCATCCATCCCTCCTCCTACACAGTCGACACTACAATGATCATGGAAGAACAAGTAAGACAATAACCAATGAATAATCTCCAGGATTGCCCATAAATTGTCGCTATTTAATTACAAAAAATTACATTGCTGGAACAGTAACAGCTATACTGTACAGAAACTACCTCGGCCGCAGTAAACACAACAAACAAAATTGAAAACCCCGTTTAACCATTAAATATATAATACCAGAATATCCTTTATGCGCCTGCCATTGCAGAATCTTGATCGACAGTCGTCTCTGACTTTATTCGTTTCTTTGCAGGTTCAGTGCTGGTACTGCTTGTTGATGCGTGTTCTTCACTTGCTGCTCGTTTTCGCGCCTTCTCTGGATTACGGCACACAAAGAGCTTGCGTTCGAGAGCCAGAGCTTGCTCTTTTGATATCTTGGCTTTTGCACCTTCAATAAAATACTCTTTGATCTTTGTGTTGGTCACTTTAAGCTGTCGTAACAAGATAACGTCCTCTCCGAACTTTGCTTCCATGTAGTTGGCGATTAAGGACTCATTCGCCATCATCAGTGCGGCCAGCGCTATCTGCGGTGGAGTGTAGAGGAATGCCGCATCTGAAAACAAGCTGTCGCTTGCAAACTTACGAGCTTGATCGTGAGCTGAACCTATTTCGTCTATTCTATCGGGAAATATTGTTTGCAAGTCGAGGAAGTATCCGTGGATAGGATTGAATGCGTGATGGACGAGAAGTGTAAATGAGAGAGCTTGCGCGACGATGAATTCGAGATCTATGATAGCTTGTTTCGAGACTCGTTGTAGTGGTTCGACAAATTTGTCTATTGATATGAAGTGGTTTTCTGATTTCGTCGCGAGAAACAAGCACGTGTACCTGGTGGAAGTGTTAGATCAGATCAGAGTTGTTTATGTCAGATAAACGCACATTATATTGCGAGGGTGAAACTCCATCAGACTATATTTCAGATAAAACCGTTTCAGATACTGAATAGCAGTTGCCTACCAAATATGCGCGTTAGTACCAGCCAGATCATCAATCAAAGCAAACGGCTATATGGACCTTTATATGCGATGGCAGTTTGTAAATCGCAGCTGCATCCTGGACTTTCACGCAGTAATGTAACAGCATACTATTCTCATCCTTATCAGTCATATATTCAATCTTGACCTTCATATCTATCCCGCTGATCTGGTGTTCATGTTGTAATCTCTCAGCAGCAATCTGGTTCACCGACCGTCGTATTTCAAGCAGATCCGTCCGGGTGAAAGACCAGATCCTGTACTGTGAGCCTTGTCTGTAGAGATCATCGTCGCTCTTGGGCAAAGCAGGAGTCATCTCCATCGCGGACCAGCGTGTCTTCTCATACAGATTTGGTTAAGATAGCTGGTGAATTGGCTGTGCTAAGACTGAGCCTTGATTTCCGTGCTGAGTGTTGGACTGTTCTCAATTCTGGAGCGGTCTGCTTAGACTACGAGGCCCTTAAATGCAACAATGTATTAGATAATAGATTTGTAATAATTGAGATTAGTTTATGAAATTGTGTGTATATCTATAGAATTACAATGTAATTATAATAAGCAAATATAAACCAATACTACTCCAATCCCTCACTGAAATCCTTAACAGTGGCATCCAAAGTCGAAAACAAATCGGCTTCCTTCGCCGACCAACCCAACTTCTTAGCGCGAGACGGCTCAGTCACAGAATTGCTTCTGAACAAATCATACACATATCCAGATTGTTCACCGAGAACAGTAAAAGACTCAGAATCCCACTTTTTCTCGTGAGGAGTGTTGGCCATGGATGTCTGGTCGGCGCTGAGAACACCGTACTTCACAAGCGGAGCGTCAAGAGCAGCAGTTAGATCACCCCAACGATGCTCACCACCAGCAGCAAAGTAATATCCGTCTTCATTCAACGCAAGCTTGGAAGAATCAAACAAATAAGTAACTAAAATTGTAACGAAAAGTTCAGCGAGGTCGGATACGTGAATGTTGCTCCAGATTGCGTTGCCGGATCCAAAGACTTTGTTAGCCTTTGCGATAGACGCGATCTTGATCAAAAGAGGAGTCTGAATCGAGACCTTATGTCCGACACTCTTCGAAGGTCCGTAGATTAGTGGAGGGCAAACGATGAGAGTGTTCACAGCAGGTCTGTTTTTGTGGATGTCAAGGATCTTGATGTCGATGTCGCGATGAGGCTGGCTGACTGGCAACGAGGTGATCTTCTTGATATCGACAATATCGTCGACCTTGTCTGGAACAGCAACGTCGAGCTTCGAAAAGTCACTCAAAACGTAGGATCCAGAGATATGGATAAGCAGAGCGCCGTCTTTGATCTTAGACGCAATCACATCTGCGGAAACCGGATCATCCGATGCACCACCCAAATGGACAATAACATCAGCATCGGTAACAGCAGACGCAAATGCAGGATCAGAGTATCCCTCAGCGCCAACAATTGTCATAAGCTTTCCAGAATAAGCAGCCTTGAGCTTGTCAGAGTCAGACTGCTTGCGAACAAAAGCAGTGAGATAGATCTTCTTCTCCGGAGAATTGAAGGTGACGAGATGGTCGAGGACTTCGCCGCCAATGTAGCCAGTGGCACCGGTGATGAAGACTTTCTGAGGAGACATTGTGTAGATAGAGCTTGAGGATTGAAAGGCTCGAAGAGGTGGTTGTGAGAGGAGTAGTGAATAGAGGAGTATGATGAGATGACGAGGAGGATATATCAGTCTATTTTATATCCCACGAGTATGCTCACGATCAGGGAGCATTTCGTTTGTAGAGTGCTCAATTGGAAGACCAATTGACGTCATGATTTAGGTATTCGGATATTTGTAAGGCATACTTGCAGCATAAACTGATGAAGCTGATCAATAATTAAAAAATCGACTCCAGCAACACGAATTTCGGGGTCTGAACATGCCGTTGGTCTCCCCGAAAGCACGCTAAATCTAAATTTAGGCAAGAATCAGTAAATGGCTTTGTCACGGAAGATGAATAATCCGTAAATATGGGTGTTTGTTCCTCTCAAATTGCCAAATACGGACAAAAGATAACAACAACGCTATTGTTTGAGTGGCTTTAGGGCGGATTAACGTCTCGCCCGAGTCTGGTTGTTCGGGCGGTAAACCTTATTACATTGAGCATTGAATATTCCGGGGCTTGTCTCTCTGATTCTCAAAGAATGTTGTTACAAATACAATTGGTTTTATTAAAGGATATTTATTATAAATACTATTTAATGTAGCATTCTATTATAAATGACGTAATTATTTTGCACTTTAATCGCACGGTGCAGCATCGTCGTCGCAAACTAACTTATCCTCCATCATATTACACGGCTATTATTGTAGCCACCTATACACACTGAGCAAACTATACAAAAGATAAAAATAGGCAATTACTGTCCTCGGTTAAACCACACTCGTCTAATAGGCTCACCCTTGGAGTTCTGCTTTTCAGCAAGTCCACTTTCTAATCTGTATACATCAAGTACCCGTCTCTGCGGGAACACCCCCAAAGCCAACGGAAGCGCAATGAAAGAGGTAGCTAAAATCAATCCCAAATTTGCAGCAGTCTCGACTTTCTTGTTCATTTTGAATTTTTTCTGTAGTCGGACTAGGATAAGCGGCGGAATAGCCATGATCGGCGCTGCATTGATAACTCGTGACATTGAAGTCTCGCCAACAGCATAGACCGCAGCGGTCTTTGAATTTCCGACAGGCTCGTTCGTATTAACATCGTATACCGTGATACCCTTTCTGATTTCCTCACCTCTCATCAAGAAGAGATTGACAATGCCAGCAGACACGACAGCCGCAAACGGCACAAGCCGTCCCAGGATGAGTCTAGAATTTGGAGACAAAGATTTAAGACGGGGAACAATTGAATTCAATCCTAATGCAACTCCACAAGATGCACTAACAGCCATTGCATATGATGTCGCTAGCTGGGCTGTAGAGAGAGGATGGGACTTGTTGCTGTTGGCGGTGTTGATGGCCACATTCAATGACTGGTTTGCAATTTGCCAGAATAAAGTACCAGCGGTCTATACAGTTTAGCTTTATTCAAGGATATATGAGTAATAAGAACGTACACCTAGATTAGGGGTGAGCATTCCCACGGTTACGACCAAGTTTGATAGAACGTAAGACGACATTCGGAACGGTAATAAGACAGGCTCTCCAGTATCTACTCTCATTAGTCTTTACCATATGCTAAAGGACTCTTGTGATAGTACCTGGATGTATAGACGAGTCAAGAACCAATTTTGCATGCCACAATTCAGGTGTCATGTTAGGTATCTTTCCGTTCTTATACGCAGAAACCAACGTCTTTGACTCGTCAATGTCTTTTCTAGTAGTCAACAGCATTCTGCCTCTCTTGTCAGTAATATTACCAACCAAAAAAAAACAGTGAAAAACGCACCGAGGATCAGAAACACCAGCACTGTGCTTCACCCGACCCCAATAAGTAGTGAGGTCATATCGCGACACGGGAAGCTCCCGAGGACCTGGAACAGACGACGCCATTTCTAGTTTCTATATCTAAAATATCCAAACTATCTCTCTATAATCCTCTAATCTTGCCTCTTCAGCAGTCAAATCCTCTCTATCTCAGTTGTCTTTATTCCTGATAATCCCACTCGGAACCCGCGATCATTTTCTTTTGACTGCTGTCCCAGTTTAAACTTTTCCCGTCGTGGCTGAAATGAGCCCCACGTGGCAGTGTTTGTGGCAGTGCTGAGTCGCTGAGCTACGCGCTTTAAAGTGATTGTCCTCCGAGGAACAATACTAAGAACTGGAGTATTCAGTGACTGAATTTTCCTCGTTGATCCCTGATTGTATTTGACAGTCCTGATAAGCACATTTGAGGATTAACAGCTGGAACAGCGTCGTTATGTCGTATCTGGAACTGCTCTCCTGGGACGATGTCACTCGAATCCCCCAAAACGACGGTGGAAACAATCCCGTAGCTCCAATTGCCTACGAAGAGCGGTACAAGGTTGCAATGGAGTATCTCAGAGCAGTGATGTATACTTCGGAGTACTCTGAGAGGACGCTGAAACTTACGGAGGATATCATCATGATGAATGCTGCTCATTATACTGTTTGGTAGGTTGCTCATAGACTAAATCATTAGAGCAGTACTGACGGTCCTCACAGGCAATTCAGAACACAGATTCTATTCGCTCTGGAAAAGGATCTAGTGGAGGAACTTCTTTGGGTAGAATTTGTTGGCAAGAAGTTCATCAAAAATTACCAGATCTGGTATGCTCTCTTATTCTTTCATCATCTTCATTCCTAACCTCCTCCAGGAACCACAGAGAGATCATAGTCGACAAACTCGATGACCCGACCCGCGAACTCCCATTTATTGAAGAAATGCTTGAAATTGACTCGAAGAATTACCACGTCTGGTCATATCGCCAATGGGTTGTGAAACGATTCGATTTATGGATAACTGAGTTGCCATACACTACAATGATGCTGGAGGAGGACGTGCGGAATAATTCAGCTTGGAATCATAGATTTTTTTCTATTTTTGGACGAAAAGAGCAGCCTGCCGAAAGTATGGTGGAAGATGAAATTGAGTATGTTCAATTGCTATATAAACTGGATACCTCTAACGAAACTAGATTTGCAAAGAGTGCACTTCTTAGAGCCTCTCAAAATACCAGCGCATGGAACTATCTTACAGGGTACGAATCTCCTTTCTCCTCTTTCAAGTGTATACTAACTGCAGCAGAATAATGAAAAAGGCAAAAAGACCACTCTCAGACCTCGAATCATTTTGTCTAACGCTCTCAAACCCATCAAACGGCCTCGCCCCCGCCAAAATCTCCGATCTCGAAGAAACAGACATCACATCCTCCCGCGCTTTGGAAATCCTAGCTGAGATTTACGTATCAAGAAGTGATATCCCAAAAGCGTCGCAAGTATGGACTATGCTCGCCGAGAAATTTGATCCTGTTAGGGAGAATTATTGGAATTATAAAAAGGAGCAGGCGGTGGCGAAATTGATTGCATTTGCGTGATGCAGCGTGGACATTCTATGGAGTAATTTTTGGATTGAATTATTAAGTAAATATTATACATAACGATCGCTATATAGCGTAAACAGCAAATTAGAGTAGTATACAGCAGCAATTGAAACTACCAAAACTCCCATCCTTCGATAGTATCAATTCCGACCTTTTCTTCAATATGTTCTCGGCTTTCAAGCCCAAGCATATGATGCAACGAAAACAACTTTTCTTCCCACTCCTCCCATTGTCCCTTGTCAGAATTCGAAGGGAACAGACAACCGGCTCCTTGTCCTCCAAGACGAGTCTCGTAGACTTCGAAGTTGTGCGCGCTGAGTTTAGTGCGTAACTCGGTGATTTTAGATTCAGGAACACTTTCTTGCACAAGCGTAATAGCACAACCACCACCACCGGCACCAGTCAATTTAGTTTCTCCGATTTCAAGCTCGTCTGCAGCTGCACGGATAGTTTCGAGTTTTGGATGGCTGACGCCCAAAGCAACGAGAAGACCGTGGTTTACTCGGACTAACTCTCGCAGCTTACCAGCCCATGTAGCGTCACACTGCTCTTTGGGTAATAATAAAAGACCGTAAGCTTCATCTGTAAGTGCGTGAATAGCATCCATAATCGGTCCTGTGATATGCGGATAACTTTGAACGAGAGTAGCAACGTTCGCAACCTGAACTGCAGTTCGACGAGGTTGCTTAGAATCAATCAAAAGCAATCGAATACTAGGGAAATCGCGCATGGATTTGAGAACATTCGGGTTTCCTTTTGACATGCGTTGAAACATGACAGCGCCACCGCGGCTTGAGCAAGCATTGTCGATTCCTGACGGATTACCATGAATACACCGTTCGCCGAGGAATGCCCAGGCATCAATTTTGTCAATTCCAGCTAGTTTTGTAGCAGCATCTGTTGCTGATGACGGCACAGCAACCTTATCTGATAAGAGACAAATTGCAGTTGCGATACAGACCGATACCGAAGCAGAGGATCCCAAACCAGCACCGATGGGCAGCGTACTTCGTACACTAAACGTCAATCCCTGTAGCTTCGTATCCTTCAGCAGACACATATAAAGATACAAAAATGCAAGTGCCGCATTTTTCTGCGGAAATCCCGAAACACCAGCTAACGGTACTTCAAGAGCTTCGACTAGCGGTTCGTGAAGCTCTGTAGGCGGGTTCAGAGCGTCGGGCGCCGGGGTGGGCACGCTGCTCCACGGGAGTGTAGACACTTTCCACGAGTATTGTAAGTTCACGTCGGGAAATTCTAATGTGACGATATCTGGATTTTCAGAAAGATGCTGGGATACTAGCATGTATGTCCGCAGGGAGACAGCGGCGGCGATAGCTGGCTATTGATTGAATAGTCAGTAGCTAGCTCAATTAGCAAGTTCATAGCGACTCACCTTTCCGTAAACAGCAGCATGTTCTCCAAAGATAATAGTCTTTCCAGGCGCAGACACGAGAAACGGAACAGAAACCATTGTCAATTCACAAGGCAAGTGCAGCAAACTGTTGTGTCTTTTGAGAAGCGGTGAGCGGGAATGGAACTGAAGATAGAGTCTCTTGCCCAAACCGTAACTGACCCTGGCCCCCGCGTAGGGTTTTCCGAATACGAAGTGAGTACTGGTCTGATATTGGGTGTTGTTTAATATGTTGTGATGTTAATTGCTTTTATGACTGTTTTAATAGACAGTTATTCCAATAAGTTTCTTAATTATCGATGCTTTTGAAGAGTTGGTGAAAGAGTGGAGCATGCTAGTATCTTCTACGCAGCACAGCGTTGTTGGGAAGAGACCCAGCGCGCTCTGTATAATTTACGATATAACAATAAAATCGTAGGGTATATTATAATACATTAAATCCATAACTCCAAGTTGCTCAGTTACGCAAAATCAAATCTCATCGACCTCCTCGTCCTCCTCCTCGTTTGCCAGGTTGGCCTGATATCTACTCACTTTCCTCTCCAATCCTGTATCTCGTTTTAAATCAGGTCTCTTCAGGATCTGACTACATCCTGTAACAGGACACTCAACAGATCCACGAGAATGCTGTATTAAAGACATGATGGCGCCTGAAGAGAAGGAATGTGGGCATTTCGTTGAAGTCACAGGATTAACGAAGAGTTGAAGAGTAAGTGGACATTTCAACGAGCGCGTCTCTCGAGCAACAAATATCTCATCGTCATCTGATCCTTCCATTTGTCCGTTCAAAACGCTATCGTGAACTTCGACAATTGATTTAGTCGCGCCTGTAGTTCTGTCGAAGAACAATTTCGCATCCGGCGCGTCGTCGTCTTCGTACATCACTTCCCAAATATCTTTATGAAGTTTCGCGTATGATTCATTATTAAGATACTTTTCTCTATCAGACTTCTTCTCGTTTGCTTCTCTAAAATCTGCAATTGCTTTCGTAAACACCAGCGCCGGATCAGTGATCTGATTCTCCAGCACACGCGTGACGCGTTCCATCGCGCCTTTACTCGCCTTCAGCACCACCTCCAAATCAATAAGCTTCCTAAATGACTCGTCAAACTCCTTTGACTCGGCTTTACTATCCGCTAAGTTGAGAGCAGTTTCGGTAATGTAGTTCTTCACAGCAGAGATACCGCTAGCGAGGGGGTCGCGTTCGTTCGCAAACGACGCTGCCAGGTTGTTCATCTGCGAGAGTTCGCCGCCGCGAAGGTAAAGCGGTCCATCTTCAGATACCTGAGAGGTGTTGTTAAACGAAGTATCGTCGTCGTCTGAATTGCTGTCCATTGTTGTGTTTCTGTGTTGCTGTTGAAGAAAGATTGGAAGAATTGAATCGCGACGCGACGAAATGTGTCGGGTTAGGTTTTCTCTTAGTGATTCTATTACTAATATATTAGCAATACATAACGTTAAGGGTACTTAAACAATGTGTGGATCATGTACTTACGTTGATAATATGTAACAAGTCAGCTATTGATACAGCTTCAAATAGTAGTAATATATAAAACTAATAATAAGTTCCTCTCAATTCTGGCGCATATTCATATCCAAGGTACCCTTCCTTATTCTTCTTCGAATAAAATGTCTTGCGATTATAGGGTACAAAAGGCAGCCCTTCTTTCACTCTTGCGACAAGATCCGGATTCGAAATAAATCGTCTGCCAAACGCGACCAGCGAGTTCGGGTGGGTTTTCACGTATTCTCGCGCGGTGTCTGGCATGAATCCGCCTGCAACTATGCAAACGCCAGGCCAGAGGGAAGTGTAGGTATCTGAAGACTCGTTCTCTTTTGCGGTGCGGTCAAGTGTGCCGTTGACTCGTGGTTCGACGATATGCAAGTACGCAAGTTTAGGAAACCGCGCTGCAAGCTGATTGATAAGGTACGAGAATTGTGGATAAGGATCATCGTATCCGATATTGTACACATTTGCGAATGGAGATAAACGGATTGCTACTTTCTCTTGGCCGATAGCATCCGCGCAGCTCTTCACCACATTCAAAGCAAACTTGGCTCGGTTCTCAATAGATCCGCCGTACTCGTCGGTCCGGTTATTACAGCGCTCCTGAGTAAATTGATCAACCAGATATCCATGAGCTCCGTGGATTTCAATACCGTCAAACCCAGCTTCGATGGCGTTTGCAGCGGCTTGACCATAGGTCTTCTCCATCAGTTTGACTTCTTTGAGTGTCAGTGGACGAGGAGTTACTCCCTCTTCAACCGGAATATTGCCCGAGGAAATAATATCTGTCTGCTTGGTTCCGGGGTTAACTCGTCCAATTGCCCAGATTTGCAGAAAAATAGTGCACTGTCGCTCATGAACGGCATCAGTGATTTGCCTCCACGCCTTGATCTGCTTTTTACTATATATCCCCGGCGCATTCTTAAACCCCCCTCCAAGTTCGCTAATATCTGTAGCTTCTGCAATTATCAATGTTCCTGGAACGAGACCGCGCTCGGAGTAGTATTGCACCATCAGCTCAGTCAACGGGACGCCGTCGTCAGAGCAGCGGAAACGCGTGAGCGGCGGCATCACGATGCGATGCTTCAGGGTATGAGTACTGACTTTTATCGGCTGAAAAAGAGGATCAGTTTCCATATTGTCTATTCTCTTTTCTATGACCTCTAAATGCTCTAAGTGCTCTAATGTGGGTATTGTGGAGTGTAGATGAAGGGTGATGAGAAGTTGGGGTATTTGAGATATTTAAGAGGGCAGGCAGAGGCGCTCAAACCGAGGTTCAAGTTGGAAATTAGGTTCCTTGTGCAATTCTATCGCAGAACTTTACGCTTTACATTCATTCAATATATGAGAAGTATTATGGTTTTTTTGTGCGTATGATCTGTGTATTTATAACCATTGATATGGGATTATACGTCACAAATCTGCTGGGAGGGAGAAGAGATATTTGATAGCCAGACAAAGAGCGGATATAGAGTTAGTGGAGATCCCCCAATATCATTAAGAAGTTCCAGTTCTGATTCTCCTGCTGTTCTGAAATTTATATCACTTGTAAGAATGCATCAGGCAAAGACATTATTATGACTCAATTACTTTATACACTGATATCAATGATTCTTATCGACTACGTAGATACTGCCTGGCATGAAATTGCCACGTGAAGACAGCGCTGATCATCGGACGGAACAACGAAGTTCCGATACAAAAACCTTATTTTTGCTGTCTGTCTCTGTTTCGTTAATCAAAGTATTATCATTTATCAAAAATAGTCATAAATAGCTATCTTCAGTGCTTCTTATCAATAATACTCACTGTATACTCAACACAAAAACTCTTTATTCAAGACGTTATCAGATTGAACCACACCGGCTATTCACGGCACTGCGCGTGTGCGCACCGCTTTGGGCAAATGCTGCTATCCCGCCGAGGATGCCACCGGAGCTGCTGTCCAGCACTTCCTGCTTTGTTTACCGTAGTTATTGACACAAAATAGTAATATAATAGTTTCTTATGTAAATAAAACAAATCTATCAGTTTTGTAAATGCATCATTTATAGCACTCAAGCCCAATTCCTTGAACGTGACTCTTGTAAAGGCTTCGAAACCCCGGTCGCGTGCCCTCAAACAAAGTTTTGTGATCGCGACCTCGAGGCAAACTTTCGACCTCATTTTCCATTGTTTTTTCTTCCCTCGTTGACTCTTTTTTATAAACAAACATCTTTGCTCGTTGTTGGGTTGTCGTTGACGCGTTCCTTTGTTTTGTTTGAAAGCAGATCCAGCGCAGAATCAGACCTTGTTTGTTGTCTGATATAATATGCGCCTCTTCTCCGCTGTACGCTCCTTCGTGGGCACAGCTGTCGCAAAGTCCAATGATCCCGTTCTAAAACACTACTCTCACTCAATCAACAACATTCCTCGACAAGCAGTCGCTCTCGAGACCATGAATCGCCACCTCCGCAAAGCAGAGTACGCAGTCCGTGGCCGCCTTGCGATCCGTGCCGAGCAATTGCGCGAAGAGTTACAGAAAGGCGACTCGAAGCTGCCGTTTACTAAGATTATTAATGCAAATATTGGAAATCCGCAGGCGATGGATCAAAGGCCAATTACATTCTTCAGACAAGTTTTGGCGTTGGCTCAGTATCCAGACCTGCTCAAATCTGAGTATGCAGGCAAGATCTTTCCTATTGATGCACAAAATCGGGCAAAGACTCTACTTAAAGAAATCGGATCTGTTGGAGCATACTCTCCCAGTCAAGGAGTTGCATACATTCGAAAGTCAGTGGCTGATTTTATCTCACGACGAGACGGGTTTCCAGCAGATTACAACGACATATATCTTGCATCGGGTGCTTCATCGGCAGTGGCATCACTGCTGCGCACTATATGCGATGGACCAAACACCGCAGTCATGATCCCCGTGCCACAGTATCCTTTATACTCTGCTACTTTGACAATTGAGAATGCCACTGCAGTTCCCTACTATTTAGATGACTCGATCGCGAGTATGGCTGGCGTCGTGCGCAAGACAGTCAAGAGCGGACTCTCGCTACGTGCACTGGTCGTGATCAACCCATGCAATCCCACCGGCACATGCTTAACAGAAGACGAAATCAAAAAAATCATCACTCTTGCGGCTGAGAACAACATCATGATCATCGCCGATGAAGTCTATCAAACAAACATTTACGACGGTGAATTCTTTTCATTCAGACGCATCCTTCGCCAACTTCAACGGGATTTTCCCGGAAAGTACAACGTCGAACTTGCTTCGCTACACTCTACTTCCAAGGGAATGGTCGGAGAATGTGGACAGCGAGGAGGATATCTTGAGCTAGTAGGCTTTGAGTCGGCCGTTCGCGATCAGCTTTACAAACTCGTCTCTATCTCCCTTTGTCCTGTAGTCACTGGACAAGTATTGACAGAGCTCATGGTCAATCCACCCAAAGAAGGCCAAGAGTCGTATCCTTTATACAAAAAGGAGTACGATAGTATTTACCAAGCACTCAAGGAGCGCGCATATGCTCTATACGAAGCATTCAAGCAAATGGAAGGCGTCACATGCGAAGAACCAAACGTACATTTTTCCTCTTTCCTTCTCTCAAACAATGCTAACACTCTTCATCTAGGGCGCAATGTACCTCTTCCCTCAAATCACCATCCCTTCCAAAGCCATCCAAGAAGCAACCCGCCTCGACCAAACCCCCGACGAATTCTACTGCATGCAACTCCTCGAATCGACCGGCGTCTGTGTTGTCCCTGGCTCAGGATTCGGACAAAAGGACGGCACGTTCCATTTTAGAACAACGTTTTTGGCGCCTGGAAAGGATTATGTAGATCGGATGGTGGAGTTTCATCAAAAGTTTTTAGAAAAGTATAGGTAGATCTGGAAAGCTTGGTAGTTCGATTGCTTGTTTTGGGGTTTTGGATGCTTTGATTTTGCATTCTAATTGGGTTAAAATGAATAAATAGTAAATACTATTGAGTAGTATTCATATTCCACTACTAAAAGTCTATTTTAAAAGCGTATATACTTCTGTTTGAAAACTATACATTTTTATGGTAGTAATACAAAATTCAGAGTTGAAAATAAACATCTCTAGCATAGCAACCAATGACACAAGAAGAACAAGAAAAACGCTAGTAGAGTCTAATTTAGCTAGACGCTGGTGCGGAAGCGTCAGCTGCAGGCGCGGGTGTGGGTGCTGATTTCTCTGAAGATGCAGGGGTTGCGGGGTTGTTTTCGCTTGGTGCGGGTGCATCACCACTAGCAGCAGGAGACGATGCACTACCTGGAGAAGACGAGACACCTGAAGCACCTCCCCGACCTCGACCGCTACGTCCTCCTCTAGCAGCAGTCTTGCTTCCGCCACTGATCCTCGGTCCTTTGCCTCTTGCTCCGGTGCTACCACCTTCGCTATCTCGTGGTCCCCATGACAATGAAGCTCGCGAGCCACCCCGTCCGCCAAGTCCAGAAACCCTATTGATAACACTCTCGTTGATTAATGCCACTCTACCAAGCTTCTCAGTCGAAGCACGCGGTATAGCAGCCGACGCGTTCGCTTGAGTATCAAAATACACATGAGCAAACTTCTTTCCGCTCTGTGCAGTCTTGATCACAACATCGGTAATATTCGGCAGATCTTCAGCAGCAAAGCATGCCTTTATGCCTTCCTCGTTCTCGTCTGCACGCGCAATCCAGAGACCTGGGCGGTGCGTGCTAGGTGATGGAATATCGCTGATAGCAGATGTTGCGGTCGCTTTTGATTCATCAGGAGACTGAACGTCAGAGACCTTCTCAGTCTCTTTCTTCTCGGCCTCGGGCTTTTCTGATGAAACGGTCGACTCTGCTGGCTTTGCGGGAGTAGCAGCGGGAGCAGTTCCATTCGGCGCAGGAACAGCTTTCCTTGGTAAATACTTTGATCCCGGAACAGCATTTCTCGGTCCAGACGGCACGCTTGATCCCAAGGTAGTGCTCGAGCTGCCGTGTCCTGATCTTCTGTACTTAAAGTTGAATCCTTCAGACTTTGTCTCAATTCCAATCCTACCGTCATTAACCTCCATCACCATCGTTCCGTAAGCAACATCAGCAAGGTTTAAGTGCCACATATTCCTGAATCCCAGATTTTGCAACTCTTCCTTCTCTTTCTCTCGATCCGATAATTGCGTAGCAGAAGGCATCGTCGTAATAACAGAAAGCGCATTCTCGATCAATAGTTTCTGAGTAGGATTATTCGCAATCACAGGCTGCACTTCACTCTTAACCACATCCCACACATCCATAAACTGCTGACGAGATCCAATCAATTTGCTGCGGAAATAGTCGTACGTCGGATGAACCGCAAATTCGTTGTAGCTGCAGCCATATCGGAAATGCAGACCTCCTGAAATTGAAAAATCGGCTTTGAGTGACAATGCAAGCTGGCTCAGTATACCCTCTCGCGCAGGCGACGCGTGTGTGATCAGTATTCTGGTCTCTGACTCGTCAAAGGTGCGGGTAGCCGTATCAATAAGTTCGCCGATCTGTAGCAAAGTGGTCCATGTAGTTCCACCACCTCCAGCAATAGTAGTCCTGCCTGAGCCATTATCGAACAACTTGTGCATAACCAGCGCGCCACCAAGTCCTAGTAACCGAAATTTGACTCCGTTGGAAGTTTCGATGCTGTGTGAATTGTGCTCGTCTACAATAAACAGGTTGTGTGCTTTATACTCGCCAGAACGAAATTTCTCCAAAACAGAAACATCTTCGCACGCACCGTGAACAGTATAAACTGGAACAGACAGCTTGATCTCACCGGAAAGGACTTGTGATAACTGCGAGATCGGACGAGTCATTAGATACTGACGCAGAGTTTGTGGCTCCTGAGGAAGTGTTCGCGGATCCAGTAAAGGAGAATACTGAGCGACATGACGCAGAGTTCTGGATGACATTAGAGACTCGAAAACAGGGTATGAAGAATAGTCTGGGCTTACTTGTCGGTGATTTTGGGAACACTGTCGCGGTCATAAAATCCGAAGTCGCCGGTATGGATGATACATGACGCGTTGTGCTCAAGCGCAAGACGGTTCAAAATCGAAAGTTGACCTGATTATATCAAATAAATGGAATCAGTATTTGCGCTACGAGGCTACGGACGGTGATCAATATAAACCAGGCGCTTACCTCGAATGTCTGCAACACACAGAATCCGGTCGCGGAGCAATTGGGCTTTGATAGTAGATCCATTCGTAGACTATGATAATAACCAAAGTCAGCATATATTCACACGCTGAAGAAGATCTTGACGTCGATATAATGCAATAAAACTCTTCAGACGCGTCGCATCCAAGCAAACAGGAGGATGAATCGAAAACGTCCGAAAAAATAGCAATGAGCGACAAATTCACATACCGTAGCCATAGTAGAAACAAAACTGAACAAAAATAAGGCGCTATGCTAACTAAAATATCAATAACAACGGAATATGATTCACCAAGAATAGCAGGTGAACTCGTGAAGGTCGGATCGTGTGGATGACTGTGGATACTCAGCCTGCTTTGCAGAATCCAGCTCGAAATGGAGAGCTGTTCTGCACACTGTGCTTACATTATGAGGGTTTTGTGATTGAAGTTTAGATCCCATTAATGGGATTGCGCATTTATTCTGTTTTTCGTGTAGAACTGTTAAAAGAGAATAAAAAGAGTTGGATTAAAATAAATTGTCCGTGATATCCAAATAAATCTAATACGTCTACAAGTTGAACATGTCGCGATACTTCAACAAAGCATCCAGCGTCATCGTCGACCCTAAATCCTCAGTCAGTATTCAGATATCTCAACTCAGCAATTCAAATAGATACAAACCTCCGCATACGACAAGAACTACAACATCGTCTTCAACAAGATTCAATTTTTGTAAATCCTCATGATTAGCGACATCGTACCACGGAGCAAGAGCAGCTCCGCAGGCAGGTTCGACCATAAATCGGTGCTCCTGGAGAAGCTTTAAGCATGCGGATACAGCCTCTGCATCAGTCACTTCAACTGCTTTAGTGGGATACTCGTTTGCTAGCTTCCAGGCTGTGTCAGCGACAGCGTTGGCACCCAGACTGCTTGCTATCGTGGATAATGTTGGCAAAGTGACTTTCTCACCTTTCTGTATAGACTTGTATAATTTGTTTGCGCCATTCGTCTCAGTCGCAAGAACAACAGGCCTATAATCTCCTTTGAAATGTCGCTGTAGTCCTAGAACAAGACCTGAGTATAACCCGCCTCCTCCGACTGAACACGAGATCGCTTTCATCTTATCAAGATCAAACCCCATATCTTGCGCCTGTGCGACAATCTCGTCAATCATAGAAGAATGCCCTTCAAACACAAGCGGGTTATCAAACGGATGACAGTAAACCGCTACATCTTTGCCATTATCATAAGCCGCCATCAGCTCCTGAAGCTTCTCATCAGCTTCACGCCATACTTTGCCATGCTGGATCACAGTCGCGCCATAATCGTCTCTTAGCCGAGCAACCATGTGCGGAGCAGCTGTCTCTGGTACTGCAACTGTACAGTCATATCCGTATCTATGACACACTTCGGCAGCAGCAGCGCCAGCGTTGCCGCCAGATGAAGAGAAGAAGCGTGGTTTACT
Organism: [Lipomyces] yamanashiensis; assembly: GCA_030572775.1. Classification (NCBI taxonomy): domain Eukaryota; kingdom Fungi; phylum Ascomycota; class Lipomycetes; order Lipomycetales; family Lipomycetaceae; genus Myxozyma; species [Lipomyces] yamanashiensis. The sequence goes on from JAJMBS010000028.1 coordinate 148,151, forward strand.
GCCAGGTGGACTAGAAAGGATTGATTTCTGAACAAGGTTGCCCAGTCCTCTGCATCAGTGTCAGTGTCATACATCAGATTGTGATCAAGTTCAGTAACTGTCAATACAACGCTCACCTTGATTTGAATGAACCGGAGGGCTGCAGAAGCTCCAATTTCAGCAATACATTGCTGCAACTCGCTATCAGAAAAGCCTACAGATCTACAGTCTCAAAATAAAAATCACATACCATCCAACAATCTTCGACAAGTGAGCTGATCGAATTAAAGGCGTCTTCAAGTAAGGCTCCGGAAGGGGAGAACTTGTTGCGGAGCTATCAGACATTGATAAGCTGATAGTAAATTGTGTCTGACCTCTGCGGCGTAAAGAGAACCCAAGCTCGCGATTGTTCAGCGATTTATATGTCGTCTGGAAAACTTACAAGTTATCTGGCTTCTACCAAAGAGTATACTCGAATATTTTCAATATAATAATCAATCAAATAACTCGTTTTCATTGTGTTAAACGCAGCTTAAATCTACATGCTTCGCGCCGCTTAAAATCTCCGCGGAGATTAGGCAGCCGTGACGACAGTGCTCGGCTCGTCATTGATGCATCCATCAAGTAGAAAGACGACAGTATGATCAGATAACGATCATATAAGAGCCACTGACCATTAAAATAGATAAAATTCATTATCTAATTATCAAATGTATACACATAATTGCATCACAACCGAGTCATGGAGCACTTGTTGAGGATCAACTTTGCCTCTTGTTCGTACTGCGCAAATAAAGGACGAACAAATTGGGCATAGAACTCCTTTCCTTTAACATCAATCACTGGAATCTGTCGCTTCTCGGTCTTCCAGTCATGGTATTCAATAAACTTGTTGAGTCCTGGACGAGCCCAAGATAAATCGAAAGACACCATGGCGTCTGGGGAATCAGTAAGGACGGATTGTCCTCGCTGCTTAATGCACACCGTCTCGGTATCAAGACCACGGGTATAGAAGTAAACATCTACATGCTTTGATTCGCAAAACTCCTCGTAGGAGCTGTAAGAGCCAGGGTATGGAAGCCTGATCAGGATCGCCATGTCCACACGCTTGTTCTGCTCTTTCGGACCAGACAAGAGGTATCGCGTCGCGTCGTCCTCCATTTGAGAGATAGTCTGCCAGCAGCTAACTTCGACCACTGCATGCCAGCACGATGTAAACATGTCATCGCGGAACCAGATGGCAGAAGAGGGAAGCAGCTCGCTGTGTCTCGAGTGACGGGTGGTCTTTGTAGCAGTGCGATGCATAGCTGGAGGAATCTCGTAAAGCTGCTGGTCGACAGTCCTATATTTGCTAAAAACAACGCTCTTAGTCAGAGCCGTGGTAAGGTGTCCGTTGAATTCAAGCGCCTTGCGCTCAGTTTCACCTTCGGCGATGAAAACGAAGATGTTGAATCTATCATCCCAGTCGAGAGAAAACTTGCGGACGGCAAACTCCTCGTCAGCCAGTTCAGACTTCCAAGACACAAGGCCACCTGAACAAGAGATAAATTTGCGGCTTGCGGTGATGTCCTCGTAAAGGGTGAGATTGGTAACGCGAAAAATACGTAAGTCACCAGGCGCGCAGTGGTGGTAGAGGTATCGCAGGGCGACGTCGAAGTCGTCGTAAGAGTCGATGACGCTGTTCTTAACCACACAAACTCCGGGGTAGTGGGTTTTGATAACGCTCTCCAGCTCGTCAGAAACTTTGTCGTTTACTGGTGAGAGATGCTCTGGGGCAACAACATCCTGAGTAAGAGGCACAGAGAATTCGGGCAACATGGTATACACAGATTTTGTGTAGTCAGGATATAATGGCATTTTTGGTAGGTGGTATTTAAAATGCAAAAGAGAGCAGTAAGTTGGCTTTTATATTTGTCAAAAAGTCATTATCACGAGCACACAACGAGGCAGCTGTTAACAAGGATATCAGGATACTGAAACCAGTTTCCCGCAAGCCAGTTTCTTCCCACAGAATCCCGCTCCTTCTCAGCGCGATCTTAATTATGATATCTTCGCCATTCGACTCAACCCAGAAATTTCCGTACATTCTCTCAAGTCTCTCTTAAATAAGAAAAGCACACAAAATACAAGGACTGGGGAAGCCAGATACAAGGACAGAGTGAGTGCTCAGGTCGCGCGTGGATCACGCACGTGTCGAGCTTCGCGGTCACGTTTTTCCCAGCGCGGCTCAGACTTGCTCGTCGAAGAAAACAATAACTTCCTCGAAACTCTTTGTATCAAGTGTTTCTGCTATCTACCCTGGTTTAGACTCCATAGATATTTCTGAACATTCAATTGATGGCAATGTCTGCTCTGCCTACGACCTTTGACAGTACGTTGCTTGTCTTCTACTTGAATTCGTCTTGTATGCTGACAAACAATAGAGCCCGTACTTCTTGGAGTTATTGGAGGAACTGGACTCTACCAGCTGGATTCCCTCACTCCGGTTGCCAAACTCACCGTCAGCACTCCTTGGGGTCATCCTTCGTCTCCAATCACTATCTCTGTTACCAAGTCTGGCTTTCCAATTGCTTTCCTTGCTCGTCATGGCGTTCACCACCAGTTTAATCCGACTGAGGTTCCCTCACGCGCCAACATTGCAGCTTTGAAGAGCATTGGTGTCAAGGCCATCATTGCCTTCTCTGCCGTTGGAAGTTTGCAGGAGCACATTCACCCTCGTGACTTTGTCCTGCCTACTCAGATCATTGACCGCACCAAGGGCATCCGTCCCTCCACTTTCTTCGAGAACGGAATGGTGGGCCACGTCGGATTCGGTGACCCCTTCGATGCAAAGCTTGCTGCTGTTATTGCAAAGGCTGCGCCGGTTTTGGAGGCTAACGGCTCCAAGTTGCACACCAAGGCCTCTACTGGTGGAGATTTGACTCTGATTTGTATGGAGGGTCCCGCCTTCAGCACAAGAGCCGAGAGCAACATGTACAGAACATTCGGAGGTTCAGTCATTAACATGTAAGTGTATTGGTATATTGATTGATATAAGTTTATGTTTACTGATATTCTTTAGGTCTGCCATTCCCGAGGCGAAGCTGGCCAAGGAAGCTGAAATTTGGTGAGTTCTATTACAATTGTGAAGCGACAGCAACATCACTAACTCTTTAACAGCTACCAGATGGTCTGTATGTCAACTGACTACGATGCCTGGAGAGAGGGCGAGGAGGCCGTCACTGTTGAGACCGTTGTCAGCCATTTGAAGGTTTGTGTGCCTTGTAGACAACCATGTGCCATGATTACTGACATTCCAATTATTAGGCCAACTCCGCCAATGCTCACAACTTCACCGAAGCAATCCTAGAGCATCTTGAGGAAGAAATCAGCTCGGGCGCGGTTGGACGCGACCTTGAGGGCTCTATGAGATATGCCGTCTCGACCACACCTACTGCCATTGCGAAGGAGATGCAGCAGAAGATGCATTTCCTCCTTCCCGGATACTGGTCTTTAGATTAAATATTTTAACTAGATTCTGAGCGCTATACATATGTATATTAATAGTTATATGCTTCGTATTTGCTACAATAGACAGTTTGAACACCGTATAAACCACTCGTAAATGTCCCATTAGCAGTCCCCAGCCTGTGCGGCGCCATTCAGGCAGCCACGATGCTCCACGCCGTAAACGTCCCCACTGTTCATCAAGGTCCTCATAATCCCAGAGAGCCCTTGCTCAGCTACAACGGAACTGTTTGATATTTTTACTTGAGTATCTAGATATCTAGAAGTTATTGTGTGTGCTTTTTCTTGCGCGAAAGTTCAAATCAGACCGCAATCCCAGTGATCACTGCCAGACGCTTCCGAACGCGTCAACCTCAAACTAAATTCTGTTCATTTTTTTGACGTGACTGTTCATCACGCTTGGAATATTCTCTCTACTTTCTTGTTTAGATTATAGTAGAGGATCTTTTTGTTGATTTTTCGCGGATCAGTCAAGACTTGTTCGTGTTAGAGTGTACATTTACTCCTCTAACAGCCTGAAGCTTTTGGTTCGACAGAAAGCCGAAAGGTGTGCATGAAGTGTCTTCAATTTGTCTAGCTTTCTTACTCACTCATTTGATAGTGTATACATTGCATTTATATTGGTAACCTTGGCTTCTTCGGCCTTGCTTACCATATAACTGCAACTGTTTCATAGTTGTTCCGTTTTGGCTCAGTAACGAGATTCGGACTTTTTGTCCATCTACATTTTTTTTGACTCTTTGGCCGCGTCAAAGTAGTCCTGGATTTTTTTCAGCTCTCTCACCGTTTTTTTCCCGTAAGAGTGGAGTTGCAGGTTTTGGTTCATGTCGGCCACTCTTTTCAAACTCTTTTATCAAGATGACTTGGATGGGTTTAGAGACGCTCTTGCAGTAGTAGTAGCGTCAAATGGTTTTCCAAGTATATCCCAACGTCGTGCTGTCGGGAATAACTCAACACCAAATGTTTTGACAGTCAGAGATATTAATCGGACTGACGAGTTTGGACGGACTGTACTTCATTTGGCTTGTTCGCGCAACAAAATTGAGTTTGTTCGTGCACTTCTCAAGATTGAAGGAGTTGATGTAATGTCTGGAGATGCAGAAAGTGGATGGTCGCCTTTACATTGTGCGTTTTACTTTGGTAATATTTCGATTGCCCAGTCAATCATTGCATACCAGAAAGATAGTATTAGGGTAAAGGACAGAGAAGGAAATTCTCCATTCGATGTTCTCAATTCCACTATCGAAGGAACGAATCCGTTGCAGCTCAATCTCGACATTGGTGGATCCGAACTGTTCACCTTTGGTTCAAATGCAAATCATACACTTGGATTTAACGACTCTGATGATCGTGCGAACCCGGAGAGAATTCACCTCGACCGGACATCTAGTGATTCGAATGATCCTGCAATGGAACGATTTGCCCACATTAAAATTCGCGATATCCAGATGTCGAAGTTGCATTCAGTTGTTTTAACCACTGATCCTGTTGACAATGTCTTAATATGCGGTTTTGGTAATGGCGGACGTCTAGGGTTTTCCAGCGGCAGCACGCAATTCACTTTCAAAAGTCTAGACAAGTTTGGTCAGTCTCAAGTGGTTTCAATTGCTGCTAGTCAAGATCATACTCTTGCTGTAACTGCGGAAGGTGCAGTCTACTCTTGGGGATCTAACAAATATGGTCAGTTGGGCTATCCAATTGATACGAAGAAACCTCAGGAAGAACCTATGCAATCCTCTCCTCGAAAAATCGTGGCTGGAATCAAGCGCGAGCGTATAATTGGCGTCGCCACGTCTCGAATCCACTCGGTTGCTTACTCTAGCACGGATCTGTTCATGTGGGGAAAAAATGTTGGTCAGCTGGGCTTTCCTATAGGAGATAGTCAAGGTCTTGAAATGGCTCCCCGAATGATATCTTCCCTATCATCTCCTGTGCAAATGGCTGCGGCTATAGAGAATGCAACGATCTGCTTGCTGGAGAATAACGATGTGATTGTCTTCATAAACGGAGGTTTATTTAAAGTATTCTTTGCCCTTGACCGTTTTGCCGACCAATTTTCTGCGTTTAGACCTCGTGGAACGTTTTCCAAAAACGTTATCACAAAAATTGTCGCGGGCGGATCTACTGTGTTGGCGTTGAGTTCCTTAGGCGATATCTGGAGTTTTCAACTTGATCCAAAGCTCGTCGATAACGTGAAACCTGGCACCTTATCAAAGAGCATCAAACCACAAATCATCTGGTCGTTACGCAAGAGGCATTTAGCTGTGCGAGACTTGGACGTCGGTCGCGATGGATCTGTCATTTTCTGTACTGAATCTGGTAGTGTGTGGCGGCGAATCAAACGAGCAAAAACGAAGGACTCGCACGGAAAAGTTTCAGAGTTCAAGTTTTCCCGAATTCCCTACTTGACGCGTATAGTCGCCGTCAAGAGTAATATGTTTGATGCATATGCCGCTATTCGAAGTGATTTAGAGCCACCAGAAATTGAAATAGATGGTCGTCAACTTCACGATGATGTCGAACGGTTGTTGTCATTTGTTGAATTTGAAGACAAAGATGAGAGTGACGCGGCATCAGTTTTATCTGACAACTCAGCGAAAAGTGAAAATATCTTGCGAGCACCGTCAACATACTTGCCCACGTTGAAGTTTTTGCAAGAAGAAGATTTTCCTGCTCTTTTAGAGCAAAGACTGGAAGACTTTGCAATGGAAGTTGGTTTGCAAGGCTATGATCTTTGGCTAATGTCACATGAAAATGAAGAGATAATGATACCAGTTCATCGACTTATTATTGGAAGTCGCTGTAAAGTTTTGATAGACGTTCTCTCTGGTTCTGCCACCTCTTCCTCGTTTGATTATTCAACCATCGGCAGAAAACAGGTCTTGCGATTTAACGGCGCCGGACTTCTAGCCATGCTAGTCTTTGCATACTACGCGTACACTGACTATTTACTCCCAGTATGGGATGGATTTGCAAGCAAGTCACAGATTGACAAGCGCTTCCTGAGAGCTAAGGACGAGCTGATTGACCTGTCGAGCACGCTAAAATTGAAAAGTCTGTCGTCTGCGGTATACTTTCAGCAGCGGCCCGCACGAGCTCTGTCAGACGATTTGGCGGAAGCGGTAGAAGACCCTCGAGTTCAGAAATGGAGTGATATGGTGATTCATTTGCAAGATGATGATATAAGATGTCATTCCTCAATCATGTCTGCGCGATCAGAATTTTTCGAAACGCTGATTTCGATGCGCTGGTCTTCAGTCCCGCAGTCAAGTTTTGACGACTATGAAGTATCGTCTTCAGTCGATACCTCTGATAAAAGCGTTGACATGAAGCATGTACGTTCAGAAATTTTCAAAATTATCCTGAATTTCATGTATGGCCAAGAAGATGATACGCTCTTCGCTCAAGTGCGAACAGAGTCCTCGGCCGAATTTTTGGAATATGTTTTGGAAGTCTTGTCTGTCGCCAATGAGCTCCTGATTGATAAGTTGACGCAAATATGTCAAGCCGTATTGAAAAGCTATGGTGAGTCTACGTACTTTGTGCATGCTATACACCGTTCTAATGGTTCTAGTTAACGTGCGAAATGCGGCGACTTTGTTGGTAGAAGCAGATTTGTATTCCGCGGATGGATTGAAGAGCTCAATATTACAATACATTGCGCTCAATCTGGAATGCATGCTAGAGAATAGGTATGTTTTTTTGTACTATTTCTTATATTGGCATATACTAATTTTTGTGTGCAGACTTTTGATGCCTTTAGACGCCGCATTACTAGCTGACCTTGAGAAAGTCGTGAGGCAGAAGCAACTTGAGAAGTTACCAGTCAGCAAATCTGGCATTTTACTGGAAATGCTGGAGGAGCGTAATCCTACACTTCGCGATCAACGCCAGAAAGAGAAAGATCAGTTTTTGCACAATTTCAAGTCTATGTCTTTATCATCTAGTTATGGTAGCTCGCTGCCACATTCCTTATCTAGCTCTTATAATAAGAGAGGAGGTATGGCTGATCGGCGCGGATCGGAGACAGGCGGTGGACAAGGATTTGGGTCATTCAAAGCCCAGCAGCGGCGTCGAGAATCGCATGAACATTTGCCGGCGTCTACTCAGCCTAGTCCTCCAATGCGTCCTGTTCCAAGTAGTGATTTTATTTTTGACATGGAAGATGATAGTCATATTCGAGACGTCCGAGATGTCAAAGAAGAACATGCAACTTCTCAGGACTGGAAGAAGGTCAAAGCAAAGCCTAAGTATAGCTCTCCGGCTGGATCATATACCGGCGGCAGTGGCTTTGATGATCACATGCGACCGTCATCTTTCAGAGATGCTGGCTTTCATCCAGGTTCATACAGAGCAGATTCTTTCGCGGCAAGTATAACCCCGACAGATTCGCCAATGTTAGCCGCAAAGCCATCTTCACTGTCAAACTCAGGAACAAGGTCATCTTGGACGCCGAATGGACCGACATGGAATACGCCTACTAACTATAAAAAGTCGAGTATGTCGTCGTCTCCTTCATCCTGGAAGACGACGGCGCCGTCTGGAATTTCTCGCGGCTTGCAGCTCACTTCATCAGAGCCGTCTCCCGCGAGTCTGCATAAAAGCCAGGAAAATTTTTTTAACAATGCATCTTCAGGCGCGGGCAGCGCTGCTACTGTTGCCAACTTTTCCTCGCCGATTACTGCTGCGTTAAATGCGGCAGCGACTTCTTCCACGCCTGCCATTTTCACTCCGTCAGTTAAGCCGGCAACATCGCAGAAGACACGCAAGAAGCAACGAGCTCAAGAAATTTTATCCTCGTCTCCTACAACGCCCAAGTCTTCTTCTCCCTGGTCAACCCCGGCGAAAGAAACAAGATCGTTGTCTGCGAATTTTGCCTCTCCCCAGCTATTTCCGCTTGGTCCTCAGACATCATTTGCGACTACTGCAGCTTCGCATTCGAGTCAGGTACTCAAAAAGCCGTTTGCACCTGTATCAGCTAGTCCGTCATCGATATCGAGCGCGTCGAATACTACGACTCCTGTCTCTATCTCAACCTGGGCTAGTAGTTCGCGCAAAGCGTCTCCAGCCCCACTGACGCCGGCCTCTCGTCCATCGAGAGGAACCCCAGAGCAGGTTGACGTTCCTGTCGATCTTCAACTTTCGCTTGCTGAAATTATCGAGCAACAGCGTATTGAGCAGGATATCATCACGGCAAGAGCGCATCAGAAACAGAGTATCAAGGAACTTCAGGAAGAGGAAGAATTCGCCAGTTGGTGGGCAGCAGAGAGTGAACGCGTGCAATCCGAATTGCAAAAACAAGAGAAAGGGACAATAGCACAGACACCGCCTGCTGAAGGCGGAGGAGGTAGAAGGAATAATAATAAAGGCGCGAATCGTGGTGCACCTGCTATGCGGAGCGGCAGAGGCGGTGGTCCTGGCCATGGACGTGGTGGTGGTGGTGTGAGGAGGGGCAAGGCTGTGCAGCAATAGTTATAACTATAATCATAGATTACATATTATTATACCATTTTGTAAATATTGTTTTTATTTTAATACAGATTTTGATAATGTTTTGATAACTTCGATGTTTGATGACTTGGATGCTGGTGGTAGTTGTTGAGATGCGAACATCATTCCTAAAAACCACGAGCATGCAATAGCACGATCTACGCAGCTCAGTACTAATCAAAAAGAATCAATAAAAAGAACCAAAAGGCTAAGCTAGAAGAGAATGAAAAAATTAGTCGCACATAATCACATCACCAACCACAATTCAGTACACAAAGACGCTACCCGTGTCGCCATCCCGAGGCAAAGAGGTCTCTGCTAGATTGCTCTACTCAAGAATACTCAATTTCTCAAAGCGGCCACAAACGCAGGCTACCCACACGCTGTGTTGAATAAACCGCCAACCACAGGATTCGAACCAGACACCTATGCGCAGCCTATCACGAAGAAGGCGAAAAGCAGTTTTGGCGACATACATGCTCCCAACACTTGAGCCATTACAGCTATAAAGTTCTATAAACGATTTGGTACTTTATATGCGCCTACAACGTATGACTAAGAAATAACGTAAAATGCTTAGTATTGGCGCTGATATGGCATAATGACATTAAATACTGTTCATATGTGTCAATAAGGTTAGGGCGTGAACTTTTCGCGAACGCTTCTCTTCAAATATCGAGCGAACCTCAAGAATCTCTCTGTAGGTACACACTTCAACGTCGAATAATGTCACAACCTTCGGTTCGCCGTCTGCCGTCGAGCAATAAGCTCAAGTACTTACGAAAAGCCAATCCGTTTGAGCAGACTGGTATAAACACATGTGCGGCATTGATGCAGGAGCTGTTTGCCTGCTGGGCCGGTACTAAGATGAACTCGCTGGAGTGCGCTATTCTTGAGACAAGAATGAAAAAGTGTTATGATACTCAGGTATGATTTTACTATCACTGGAGTCGTTGTTGTTAGTTGGCAGAGAATTGTACTAATTCCCTGCAGAAACCACAGAAAGTGACTCGGTCGTCGTTCAACTACCATGCCGCCCGGTTATTCTCCAAACTACAGCGAAAGGCGCATGATTAAATATAGAGAGGGATTGTAACAGTATTTGTTACAGTTACATGCTGTTAAAAATTGAGGATCGTTTTGTGTGGTTGAATTGTAACAATATATGCTGAAATTATGTACATACGCAATGGTATTATATTATTCGAATCTTTTTTGGACACTGAGTTTCTTCATATCCCTTTCGCCGCTTCAACAAATCAATACGACTCGTCAATCTCGCTCAGTTCTTTACTATCCCATGGCAGCGTACCTTCATAATATTTGCCCTTTGTGTCGCAAAAGTTCAATAGCTCGTTCAACTCGGGACACTAAAGACATTGATATTAGCAAACTTTAACGCTTCAATCTTCAAAAGTTAAAAAATAACGTACGCTTTTAAAATACGGAATCCTTCTTCGATATGGATTGCGCTCTACGCGTTTCCCAACCAACACCGTATTAAAACATCCATACGGATCTTCGGTAAACGGCTTGACCGCCGACGTAGTCTCTCCCTCAATCGGAATCTCACCTGGAGGATTTATACCGATGAATTTGAAACTAGCTTCGGGGACTCGAATTGCTGCGCGGTGAAGAGTTGTGAATCGTTCGCGCTTAAAGTCATGAGAGATTACAGTGATAGTGCTCGGATATTTCCCAGTGAACTCCCAGAATCTACACTGATAAGTCAGTCTTCGTAAAATTCACCAGAAGAATTAATTCGTACCGACAAATTGAAAACAGCAGATTCTCGTAGCTGTCGCGTGCAAACTCTTCCGTGGTTATCCTGAGACTTAGGTCTTCCTTTTCAGACGACATCAAGTCTCTGTTCAGTGCCAGACTCTGTGCGCCTTCAGTTAGCTATTATTCCCACTCAATTGTAATAAAAGGGGTCTTACATAGTAGCTCTGAGCTTCGCTAATAGGTCCAGCTATAGAACTAGTCTGCCCACCAGAAAAGACCAGTAGCGAGTTAGGGTCTTTTGCAAGTTCTTCTATGCCACGTTCAATATGGGAGATGAAGGTACCCTGCTGTCCTTTCTGGAATGGTCTCATAATCCTATATTGAACTGTTAGCAGGTATAGACTGTCTGTATAAGAGGAAACAATACCATTCAGCTGCTGAATTCCCTTGTTCATTCCCACCTCTCCAGATAGCATGTCCCGCAACAATAATCAAATTCCGTGCATTTGGAGCCGAACTAGGCAGCAATTCACTCTCAGTTTTCAATCGTGCATGTTCAAAACAATCCACAGATTCACGCCGTAGATAAAGAGGCGTGAGGGTATGTGCAAAAAAGACTGTGAACGCGATACAGACGGCGGCGAAGAGGAGTAGGATAAAACGAAAACTGGTGACAACAGAAAGAAATTTAGAGCGCACCATTTGATTGGTATAAAACTAAATAATGGAGTTCCTAGTTGTGAATGAAATATGAAAGATAAATCGGGCTCTTTCGTTCAATTCGATTTTGTAGAAAGAATAGTAAATGCCGACTCCAATGAAAACTTCAGGCACCGGCACGACTAAACAAGGGTAAACGAGCGTGAATCCTATAACTGCTCCTATTTCTCAACACTACAGTATATATTATACACTGCTGATCAATGCTCTCCGAGCAAGGGAATGTGTCTGTGATTCAGGAATATGTAGGCGAACGCAGACTTGTTGCAGCGCTTCGGTCACCGTACACTAGATCGCCTTGTATTGCGGGTTAGGTGCAAGGTAGCGAACGGATGAGGGGCTGATAGTTACGAGAACACTAAATATGCCTGTATCCAAAGCTGTAGAAAGGGACTGTTTTATTGATCTTTAAGATAGCGATAGAAAGATTACTTTGTTACTAACTTTCTGTGTAGTGGTAGTACACCTGAACCGCTGAAGGTGCCCTGACTGAAGAGATCAGATAAAATCAAGAACTAATGAGATTGTATTAACTTTACAGCATAGCATAATCACTCATCGAATTGCACTGGCTGGAATATATACAGATTAATCACCTTTGCTCACAAATTTCCAAAAACAATAGGTTTTTTTGATATTGCTGCTGTCGCAGCCTTAATGATATCGTCTCCTAACGCAAACGCATTCCAGGCTGCTGTATAGTTTAGTCCCTCTTGGACAGGCCTATCCCTGCTATAATTAATGAGATGCTTTGATCCTTGGACCGCAACTGGTGACTTTTTAGAGATTATTGCTGCTATATCCAATGCTTTTTCAATTGCGGTCTGCTTATCTGCTAAAACGTGTGATACAAAGCCATACCGCTCTGCCTCTGCAGATCCAAATTCTCGCGCGGTATAAGCAAGTTCTTTAAGCCACGACTGACTCGCAACAATTTTCGGAAACCTCTGAAGAGTTCCAATATCTGCCGCAAGTCCTATATCAACTTCTTTGATTGAAAAGCGGGTGTTTTGGGTGCAGATACGAATATCTGCGGCCGAGAGAATGTCAATTGCAAGACCATAGGATATTCCGTGCGCTACACCTATGACAGCTATATATTGATTGATTAGGTACAGGAAATTTCTTTGACGCTTAAATGTAGATTTACTTACGTTTTCGGCAATTCTCAATAGCAGATATCGATTCCTAAATAAGATCAACACCAACACCTTTCGCGTCAAAGATTCACTGCGTGTACCTGAAATTCCTTAATAATCCGATTCTTGTAAAATCGTAGTCGTTCTTCTTCCAATGACTTTTCTCCATCAATCTGACCTGACAGAAGAGAAAGCGTCTCTGGTGAAAGATCAAGGCCAGAAGTGAAGGCCCGGTCGCCTGCTCCTGAGAGAATCACAGCGCGTACTTTTGGGTCGTAGCTCAGTAGATTGAATATATCTTGAAGCTGAAGCCAAGTTCTATCAACAGCTGTTAACTTAATAAGCACAAAGCAAAGTAAAAAGGAAAGTGGACGGACGTCGGTGCGAAGGCGTTCAGCTTGTCGGGTCGATTGATCTCCACATGAACAACGAATTCAGCGGGTGTAGTGACTGCAAACTGTGAGAATCTCGCAAATTTAGACATTCTCAATTATTCCAGTTTAATGGTTAAAAATAATCGAAGTAAAACTCGTTATTTGTAAAATGGTAAAGGTGCAGATCCTAGGAACAGATATATTCGACGGTGGGGAAGTTGGGAGTTTGAATGAGCCTCGGCAGCAAAGGGAACCTGATGCACACATGAACAAGAGCGATGAAATACTGGTGTGAAAGAGCAATTGAACTGAATTACTAGAATATAATCAATTAATTTTTAAAATATTTATGATTAATAAGTGCTAGGACTGTAAAGGAAGATATGGTACGAGATATTATTCGCCGGTATTATTCGCAGATTATTCGCAGCGAACAATACCTGCAGACCTTTTTGATGCGATAGATTTCTGCGATAGCACCGATGCAATATTTTTGATGCGGTTGAGCGGCGATACTCGTGGCGGTATTGATTCTTTATCGCAGTTTTTAGTAGGGTAAATGACTTTAATCATGATGAATTGCCTATCGAGCCACTGTATCTTGTAAACACAAAGACAGTCAAAATTTCAGCAAATCACAATATTAACCACTAGCACCGCAATATAATAAAACAGATATAACTAAACTAAGCTGATATTACTATATTACTTGATAATTTTTATTCATGTTATAGCTCATTTAGTCATTTAGGATTTAGTAAGGGTTAAGATACGTTTGAATTTATTGCAGAATATTTCATGCCACAATCCACGACTACTGTCGTAGCATCGGTGGTTATATAGCATGAGTAGTCGGGTTTTCAGGCTGTGGATCAGATATATCATATCCATCGTTCAGAAGTAGATAGTCTTGACGAATACCACGCGTTTCCATTGCTGAATCACAAAAATATGGGCGTATGAAGAGAAGAATACTGGTAGGACACAGTGATAGGTGATGCAATCAGAGAACGAGGAATGCACTATATATAAGTATATGACTGACGGGGATGCAGTCTGGATTCTTCGAAGAGACAGATTGGCTTGCAAAGCGCGTCGATGACGCGTCGGCGCGATAAATGACCGGACTTCATGAGCGGGGTAAGTAGGGTGGACCCTTCGAAAGAGACAGATAGGCTAGCAAAACGCGTCAACGCGTTAACGCTGGATGAATTACCTACGTAGCCTCTGTGTCTTATAAACACGAAGACAGTCAAAATCTGAGCAAATCATGCTATATAATAAAACAGATACAATAATAAAATTAAGAATATTTTTCTGTTTTATTTGAATTTTTTTTAAGTTGTTTCCGCTATTCTTCTGTTGAAAACGCGTCGTATAGTTTGTATAATTTATATGTAGTTCAGAACGATTTTGTGTGGATGGTAATTGACCTCGCAGGGTAGCGCAAAGAGGGCAGTTCAAAAGAAATGCACCTTTCATGTCATGATAGTTATTGCAGAACAGGAATTCGATATTATAGTATCTGCAAAAATACTGCAATTAATATAGAATATTATTTAAATATAGCAGGAATATTTGAAGAGTCGAATTGCTACTTTTAGTTATAGCTCCGGATGATTTGCAGAATGGGCAGTTTTCGTGTTCTTTCGCATGTGATATTATTTGACTACTATATTGATAATTTATTATGGATATTATAGTTCATTTAGTAAGGCCAAGATACGTTTGATGGATATAAGTAAATGAGTGACGGGGATTGGGTCTGCAGTGCTCGGAAGAGACAGATAGGCTTAGAAAACGCGTCGACGAGTTAAAAGACCAGTCTAAATGAATCAACGGGGACCTAAGGAATTGCTTCTACTCGTTCCTCACTCATCTGCCACACTTGATGGCGCTGTGTATTTACGATTCGCGTTATTTACGATAATTACCAAACGATTTCAAAACTGCGATAAAAAGCTGCGATAATTATTGGCAACATTTCCAACTGTAAATAAGATACCGAATAGACGAAAATCCCGCGATTATCGTACCTAATAAATGCAGCATTTAAACTCTGAATTCTTATTAAGTGAAGTGACAATTGCACTTGCGAAAACAGAGCGCGACTGATGATCTGATAGCAAAGCCTATGTGTATTTCACAAATGTTTCGATACTGCTATAACCACTCCGACACCAATAATCCCACATCAACGAATCGTGATCCAAAACCCAACTGCGCCATATACACCGAACCCCCCTCATAAAGTTGCTCATTAAAAGAATAAAAGACCGAATCAGAGGTACTGGAAACAAGTGTGATCATATGGAAATACCAGTAGAGATAGAAGACTGCACTTGTTCCTCATCAAGCTCGCGACTTAACTCCTCGTCTAGCCATTGGCGTAATGGTGAAGTCATCTCTAATCGTTCATCCAACACTCCGTTGTCGAGCACTGGCGGCGTAGAGGGAAAGTACTCAGCACCTACATACTCAGATACGGCGATATTCTCCTTCACGACTCGTCGCAGTTCAAGGATATAGCATCCTACTTTATATTTTTGACTGCGCTCGTTGGTAGCAATATATTTCCAGCCTAGATTAGCGTTACAGCCCGAGCAAGAAATATCTGCGACGGAATGTAGGCCAGAGATCAGCATGCGCTCGCAAGGGGCGCCGTTAACCACGTTTCGAGCATCGCGAACTAGCACCGCATGTCCAAACCGACCGGTGAATGATTTCGAAATAACTGAAGAATGAAAAGTAATATGAGTCTGGCATTTCGCACAGGAGAAGATAGTCAAAGGAACTGCGCGTGCAGATGGAAAGAGAGCAGAATCGTCCAGCGAGCGCGGGGGCGCCAGGAATGTGAGTGGCATAGGACGATTCGACGGCGCCGCAATACGTTTCCGGCGGCCGCGAGAACTGGCCACCGCCGCCGCTGCCGCTACAGAAAGCCTGTAACGAGCTGAAAGTGGATGTGGACTATCTGAATCGATGTCTGCGTCTGCGTCTGAGGCGGCGACGATGAACACTGGTCGTACGATGAGAGTCGCCAGGAAAGCCTGCCACAACAGAAACGCGACAAAGAAAATTGCTAATGCGATCGTGGTGAGTGCCGGGAATGCACTCAGCGAGTGCAGATAAGGGCAGATAAGAGAGAGTTGACGTGATCTCTGCTTTGCTGGATGTGTTGTGAAGTGGGATGCGATGGTTGGGAGTTGCGGTCGTGATCGAGGACGCGTGCTGGGAGTTTATGACGTAGTGGGCCGTCGACGCCTGTACTTATTACAGATAACTACTGCCAGATGAGTATTATAATAAATACTATTTTACTAATCAGTGCATAATACTGTTTATAGAAACATGAAATAACAACACAATCACGGTTCCTGATAAGACCACTAACACTTCCCAAAACGGTAACCATCACCAATCCCTCATTGCTTACATCTTAAATCGAAACCTTAAAACATCAGACAAGAGTCATGGGACATCAATTATAACCCCAACCCTGAACACTATTTGTTGTATGGGATTCCCGCTTGTTCTTCTCCTCATCACTCAAGTAATCCCTGCTTCCAGTCACAGACACCGCTTCCTTCTTCTACACGCAAGAATCTCAACAAGTTCCTTACACCAGTCCTAATATCCCTTTCTATACGCTTATATTTCAACAACATCATCATCAATGGCGAATATTTTGAGTAATTCCAATCTGAGTAGTAGTAGTACCGGCGGTCGCTCCGGAGTGCGCTCTTTCCAAGCCTCTGAAGCGGCCATGGCTCCTGCTCAGCAGCAGCAGCACTACTACTACGGTGGCGACGTCGTCTCTGCCGGTGTTACTGTTGCTTCCTGCTACACTTACGCCGTCGCTACTGGCGCCTCGGCTTTCCATTATCGCACTACGTTGGGTGGAGGGGCAGAGTGGCGTCCCTGAGGCCCCCCGTGGAACAAGACCTTTCGCTGACTCGCGAAAGGCATCGCTGGACCTAGCTCTGCAGTGTGAGAGACTCTTTGCTAATGGGACAGCGATCATTAAGGGGACGGAGATGATGAAGTTTGTGAACCAGGTGCGCGATAGTGCACCGCCGGCTGTGGAGGCGCTCATGCGCGTTGCGTATCCGCGCCATCGTGGCATCCCGCCGGTCTCAACCGAGTTCTTCAAACTCGTCGATTTTGAGAATAACGTCTGGATGGGTGCCGTCGTCGATCGCACGATGCTTATCTACTTTGATAAGGAGATGGCAAGCTCTCGCATGGATCTCAAGGCTGGCCTCGTGGCCGTCATGGACCTTGCCTCGGAGTTGCTTGAGTGCGAACGCGTCGTCATCTGTATCGACCGTACAATTATGAAGCTACATAATCTCATCAAGACTTTCCACTGGGTCGGCTTTGAGCTTACCAAGTGTCCTACCAACTTTAATGGTGGCCAGCTCTCAGACGCATGGATTGCTATGGATATCGAAGTCTAAGCCTGATCTTTTTTTCGCTTTTCATTCCGTCTTTATCATCATCTCCTCCCCGACATCCTTATACTTGACGAGATGTATTATCTATTATTTATTCTTTCTTTGTGGATTTGTTTAATTTTATTTTTATGATACTTTTAAGGCGTTCTTTATCAGTGCACGATGTGTGTTTGTTTATTTTTTTATTTTTTTTTTCGGTGTATGTTTCTCCCTAATAGTGATTTACTATCCTTTTTATAAATAATGCTATTATCTGTGCAACGTAAATTATAGTACAATTATCCCACAAAACTTTTCAGCCAGCTCACAATATCCCTATGAGCTACAGCCTGGTTTTCCGCTACAAGACGATTATCAAGTGGATAGTCACCCTTAACGCCAAATCCATGAGGCAGTTTTCTGTCAAACATTTTCACATCGTAGAACACCGTGTCGTTGGCTAAAGACTTCATTGCAGACGCAATAACATCAGACGGAAAAAGCGGATCGTCTTGTACGGCAAGAATGAGAACTGGTTTGCGGATATGAATGAAATCTCGCGGATCGGCGAGCGAAGGATGTGCTACGACGCCTGTCGTGATTAAGCTGGACCAAGGAGGATTTGTGAAACTGCTGACGGCGGGTTGTGCTATTAACTGAGCGGGTGAGAGAGGTGTAGAGGAGGTTATCGGTGTTGCCGGGACTGTGGTTGTTGCTGTAGCTGTCGAAGTTGTCGTATCAACTGCTAGCGTTAGAGGTTTTGATTCTTCATCGGCAATCTCTTCGGATGGTGATTCTTGAGCGGTTTCCTGAGAGGCTTCTTGAGCGACGTCTTTAAGGTCTTTTTGAGAATCCTCTTGAGGGACGACTCTAAAATCCTCATGAGAATCATCTCCCGGGACTTCTTCTGATGGAGACTCTGCAGTCTCCGGTTGAGGTTCCTCAGCCACAGTCTCAACCGGGGTCTTAGGCACCGCATCAGCCGGCTCTTTAGACATCACGGAAGCCGCCGTCGAAACATCCGACATACTCCTTTCTTTCTCTTCGATCTCAGTCGGCAGCTGTAACAGCTTCAGCGCATATTTCCCGCCAAATGAGTATCCAAGAACGCTGATATCTCGCGGTCGATAGATTTCGACGATTTCGTCAATCATTTGTACCAGCATTGGCCATGTTCGTTCTTCAGTATGTCGAGCAACCCACATATCCGTTTTGAATCCAGTGGCTGAAGAAATTGCTAGAGATTTGACGCGCGATAAGAGTGAGGTTGGACCGAATTGCTGCGTGGGTTGGGTGATCGGAGCATTAGGATCGTTGAAAAACAGGTCTGGCATCACAACAAAGTATCCTATAAAATCTTAGCAATTAATCTCTTAATTGGGATTACGTAGACTGTCAATACCTTCGCGCGCGAACGAGTCTGCCAGAAGTTGATTATTCAGACTCTGCAACCCCAAGCCATTCGTTAGAAGTAATAGCAATGAAAATCCATGAATATCCTCTTTAGCAGATTCAGGGTGATCCGCTGATAATTCTGCTGACTCTGAAGGACCCCAGTGAGGTTTTGACAAGTAGATCTGCTCTTGTGAGTCTGGGAGGGTTCGAAATTCACCCACCGGATCCCAAGTCGTGTGACGGTTTCCTACAAGAATACGATTAGCTCTTCTGCACGCCTTCTACTAACCGGATCAAAGCATACTTTTACTGTTCAATTCCTTTTCTGGATTGTCGAAAAAGAAATCATCGTCTTCGTCGTCCGATCCTGCGAGGAAGATATTGTCATTCGTGTCGTCGAGAGGCACATTATCTAGATATGGATTACGCGAAGAATCGCGCCTTCCACGCGTCGCCATTAAGAAACTAGCAAAAAGCTGACGCAATATAGTCTCAAGATACTAAACCACCGAGTCTATGCCAAACACACGATCAAGCAGCAATTCTCATTCCAACACCCTTGCTGCCGCTGCTTGGGAAGTCAAGCGTGAGTACGTACTCCCTACAAGGCGGCGTCAAGATGCACCGCCTTACATGGCAGTGCGCCGTTGCCCCTGATTCCCATGACAGCGCCACAACTCTGGCATAACTCTCACGGGTTTTGTGCACGGATTAGCTGGCTCCTCGAGGAGCGTTTAAGGATAACTATCAACTCTAGACGCGTATACACGACTGCAAACACAACTTGTTCAGGTGCTGTTTAGCTGCAATTTTTTTCCTCAGAACTACAATACTATTTCAAGCAGACATAGTCGAAGCGCGTACAGTCATCTCAAGTGCGCTGTTGTGGGTGTAGACTCGGATCGTCAGTAAGCCTGCCCACCTCGGGGTAGAGGCTCGTTTTGTATGAATGTCCACACCTGTTCAACTGGCACCTGCAACAAATATTACTACTCTGTAATATTTTGATATCAGTCTATATAAGAATCATGAATGACATACCACGAAATCCGATTGTGACTAAACGCCATGGTCGTCGGCACTCGACTATTGTCGTACCGCCTCCTGCCGGCCTTCAGACCGCAAAGACCGAATCTGCTGAGAATCCTACCCAGCTCGTCTCGCATTCAGCTGTTGGCGCATCATTTTTGATTTTACTTCAGCTGTTTTCAAAGGTTATCACATTTGTCCTGAACCAAGCCCTCTTACGGTTTATTTCTCCTGATCGACTGGGCGTTTCAGCGCAACTCGAATTACTTTCTTCGTCGATCCTCTTTTTCGCGCGCGAGGCGATCAGACTGGCTTTGCAACGCCAAACAACTCATCCAAAGCCAGATCCATTCAGAATAGAAGGTGGTGTGGTAGAAGGTACTGTCTCAGGTATAGCTCAGAGCGTTGTCAATGCTGGATATATTCCATTCATCCTCGGATTTCCCCTTGCTGGGCTGTGCAGTAGTTGGTATTATTTCTATGGTGCAAGCAGTGATGTTTCAGATTTGCCGTACTTCAAGTCTGTTGTCGTCATCTATGGAATATCGGCATTAGTGGAACTAGCATCTGAACCTATGTTCGCGCTAGTGCAGTACAAGCTGCAATATAAACTACGAGCCATCTGCGAATCTGGTGCGGTATTGGCTCGCTGCGCAGTGACGTTTCTTCTTACAGTCCTGACAAGAGAAGATACTGGCGTACTCTCATTTGCGCTTGGACAGCTCGCATATGCCGTTGTCTTGACTGGGCTTTATGTATTGCTGGTGTGGGAGACCACTCGCGGAAAAGAGAACGACATTTTTCTTAAGCGAATCTGGAAAGAGGAGACGATATCACAATCACCATGGTACTATTTCGACAAACAAACAACGCGGTTGGCTTCTACGATGTGGCTTCAGACAGCGTTCAAGCACTACCTAACCGAAGGAGATAAATTCCTTTCAGGCTTTTACGTCACAATATACGAGCAAGGGGTGTACGCATTAACCGCAAACTATGGATCTCTGATTGCTCGACTTGTTTTCGCTCCTATTGAAGAAGCAGTGCGTACTCTCTTCTCTAAACTTCTTGCGCCACCGCTTTCAGCTTCAAATTTCAGACTCTCTTCAGATACTTTGAGCTCGATAATCCGGGTTTATTTTCATATTGCTATTTTTTCTTCTATCTTTGGACCACAAGCCGCTCCGTTTTTACTGTCCGTGGTTATCGGCTCGAAGTGGTCGGCAGCATCAGCATCAGCAGCATCAGTGATCAAGGCTTTTGCGTATTATATCCCACTTTTGGCTTTCAACGGAGTACTGGAAGCGTTTATCCAGTCCGTATCAACGCCTGCGATTATTCGCGAACAAAGCATTCTAATGCTAGCGCTATCATTTGCCTTTGCGATTGCTGGATACGTGTTTATTCGCGTGCTAGGTCTTGGAGCAACAGGGCTGGTGTACGCCAACATGTTAAACTTAGCTATACGAATTGCTGCGTGCACGTATTGGATTTCAAAGTACTATAAAGATAATGCAGCTGTTATTCACGATAGCTTTGATGAGAAACGTGCAGCTACCGGGCGTACCAGCAGTCCTCTTTTCCCTCTGATACGACGCGATAGTTATCCTGGAATCAACGTGATTGTGGCATTGGCTATTATGGAGATTGGCGTACTGTTAATGGGTGCAGTGGACTCTTGGACAAAGCTACTGTTTATGGGTGCACTTGCAGGATGCTTGGTCATTGTGATGGCACTAGACGAGAGAGAGCTAGTACAGAAGGCTTTACAGCTCTACATCCCGTCTAAGGTTAAACCTGCGAGTACAGGTAGAGTGCGAAGTACGAGTATAACAGGGCGCGGTACGGATGATAAGAAGACAGAGTAACAGTACCCTGTTGCTGCCTTACATGCTGGTTTTGTAATGAAGTCTTGTGTATTTACCGCGATTAGCTGTCCTAGGTGGATTATGATTTATTAGATTATAGTGCAGTCTTAGAGCCTCTGATATGACTATTCTTTGTATATGTATTTAGTTAGATAATTTCAACGATATTAGAATCATTGCTGTATCAGATCTGTTCTTTCACGCTTAGCCATTCATTGTGCGGCTTGATGAGGGTGATCCTCGTAGATTACTGCTCTCTGCTTTGCATCTGAATTTGCTGTTTTTCTTCTTTTTCCCATAGTTGTATAGTTTGTATAGTTATCGGCCAAGGATGACTGTATTAATACCGAGACTGACTTGGTCAGGACCACGAGTTGCTTCCTTTCTCACAAGGACGAGTTGCAGACGAATGTTATCCAAGCTCGCGAATAACGATCAAGTAGTATGTTCAGTCGTCCCTTCTCATGACTGCTTCTCAACGCTGCATTAAAGTACTGATATGAATGATTATTATATAGTATGTTCACGAAAACAACAAAGTATCATTGTCCCCCGTACCAAGTGCGGTTCACATCGGTATCCTGACAGATCTCACTACCTTCAACGACTCCACATTTACTCCCAACCCAGCATTCCTACCCCTCATGCATTCAACAATACGCAAGTATCTTCACGACGATTTGTTTTTTGTATCAGTAGCTGTTATGTACGGGAACGATTTTATGGCTGTGTACGATCAACGGAGTCCGCCACCGTTCGGACGGATTCCGGAAGTTGAGGATATGTTTGGACTTGTGCGGGTAGAAAGTGGAGTCATGGTTCCGGAATCTTATGAAACAAATGCAATGTATCGACTAGTCACGCCTGATTTTGGATTATGCATGTTCACCGAGTTCTTGTATAAAAAGATACGGAAAGCGTGCGAAGATGCAGGTGAGGTTTGAGTTTACGTTAGAGTATGTATGAAAGTCCCTGTATATATAACTACAATACAAATGTAAATAGTAGACACTTCAAATACAACCAGAATACTAAATTAACAGCTGAAAACCAATACGTAGCGCGCCAAACCCCAGACAACCCAAACATATGCCACTAAAGACTAATACTATATCACTACAATCATGGCTTGTTCACAATATCTCTCTGTCTCGAAAATACAACTTTCTCGCTACTCTGATTAGCACCTCCCATAAATCCGTACTGTCGTGTGTTCCATGCTGGAATCCCTTCGCCTTCTCGTGAAAACTTGCCGGGACTGGCTCGCTTCTCTGCCAGCTTTGGTCCCAATTGAGGGATATCTGGATTTTTCTTGTTTGCATGCCTTGAAAATGAGTACAAAGTCTGCAAAACCTGAGCGGGATCTTTGGCTTCGTAGAGGTCAACTGTCTGAAATAAGTCGTATTGCGGCAGTCCGAGGTTTGACGCTGCACGCAGAAACATTGCAATGTTCTCCATTTGGACAAATGGCATCCTAGACGACTTAAACTTAAGACCTGCAGACGGATCAACAGTGTTTACCAAACTGTGACTTATTAGTTTCTAATAAATAGCAATAGCAAGTTTAGAGAACATACTCGCAGAGAACAGTACCGTCTTTAAGAATGTCCATTAAATCATCGTCTCCTAAGTCCTTTCCTAACATAGAGGAAATCCACGACTTTGCCTATTATTCATCTTATTAGACAACCAGACCTAGTCAAGAGTAAGATCATGTAATAATACCTCTGCTGCTGATTTCGCATCATACTTTGATTTGCGGAGCTCCGCCATATCCTGGTCGAGACTGCTAACTGATGCTGCCATTCTTCACTCTAGTTCTCAGTATACACTTGCTGCTGATAACACTGATATTCTGACAAAAGTGCACTTGTACAATAGCACAGTATTATCACAGATATCACTAATAGGTATCAATTCACTGAACACGTTGTTATCTGCGCTTGATACCACAAAGCCCTTGGAGATGTCAGCACAAAGCCACTTCCATCGACCAGTATGAGCTTTACGCGAGCCCTGTCGTGTTCACCAGCAACACGTAAATCACACCGTCGTTTCCTGTTCGAAAAGGATTTCTGAGAAGTGCTGGGTGTTTAGGCCATTTTACTGGCTGAATATTAGCTAGTGCCAGGTTTTTCTGCTGGTTGAATGACCGAGTAAGAATTGCTCGATATTGCATATGGGGGATCGAGCATCATGGCAAGCCGGCGGAGGAAACAGAGAGAACTCGAGCGAAGCAGAAAGTGCGCGGAGTGGGAGCAGTAGCAGCAGCATAGATATGGTAACACAGAAGAAAGTTGAAGTTCCGAAGATGCACGAGAAACTTGATAGTTACATGAAGCTACTAGAGAACACAGATGGTGAAGTAGACAGCAGTACATTTCTGATTCGACCCACAGCAATGATATTACAATCATTATCGTATCAGTGTACGCCTTCTGCTCTTCAGATGATTGCTTTATTGGGAGAGGAATGTATGTTGTGACGATTATATATTACTGGGAGGAGTGTGGTTACTGATATGCGTTACAGATTACATGCATTTACTTACACGGCTTCACAAAATCGCCATGATCCAAAGACGAAACCTGCCTGGAGTTCACGATGTTGCATTTTTAATGACAGAAGAAGGAATTCACACATCAGATTTAGAAGATGAATACGATCGCTCACAGTTCATCTTTCAGCCTTCACCAAATACAGGAGAGCCAATGGTAGGAGCTGAGCACACAGAAAACAGCGAGACAAGTGCATCGCTACAGGAAATTGAGTCATGGAATAAGCAGCAGCAGGAACTTGCGCTGATCGCTCCGACTACTAGGAAGAAAGAGGAGCTGACATATATTCCGTCATGGATGCCTCCGCTACCAGCAGACCACACGTACAGATCTACACCAGTATACCCAAAACGGACAACAAACCCGAAAGATGTACGAGAAAAGATTCTGGAAGAAGGTCGTGTGGTTGAAGAGGCGCTACGGAAGCTAGGTGCGATGAGCAGGAGTCCAAGCGGCGCCAGCAGCGTCACACGCGAGCTGATTCTCGACGACACTGAGGACCAAGCTGCTGCGAATCAGACCACGAGAGCTAATGGCAAGATGTTTGATATTGTTGCTTTGGCCGCGTCGAGGAAGAAGAAGGCGATCAATCCGATTAAAATCCATCTCGGCAAGAAAGGCAAGGCGTAACATGTATTGTATCCGATTTATGTATATTAGAATAGCAAGTGCATTCCACAGACTTCACACAGTTCACCTGCGCTACTATACTATTCCGTAAGAGCCCAATCCCATATAAATGCTGAATATCATCCAGATATCAAAAGCCATTGTTGCAGATCGGCTTCATGAACAATTCTGTCCGGGTAACTAACCAGCGCTGAGTTTAAAAAGTTTATAGCTAATTCAAAACTCAGCGGAAAGAAAGAAGTGGAAAGCTGCCAATCTAACAACTTGCTTTGTTTACTATTTCCTTCTGGTTTTCAATTCTTGGACTCAGGGTGAGTTGGTTTGTTTTCTGTGTGTTATTCGGCGCTGGAATTTGCTGTCGTGAGTTGCTGCGAAGCGGTCTGCAGCGTCATCTGACAGTCGGGTGGACGACAATTCTGGCTGTACAAGTATAAGCAACGACTGGCTTCCTGCTCCTCCTCGGATCTATGGTATATCAGTGTATACTGACTCAAGTGCTTGCAGAAACACCAAATTACTTCGTCATCTGATTTGTCGATTGAAAGCGTCCCGTTTCTGTCCCGCACATTCATCGTTTTCAAATGGCTCCAACGGGACCTGTCTCTATAACGGCCGCACCTCCTTCACTATGGTCGCGCTTCACTAGTTTTGTCTCCGAGAACAAGGCTCTTGTCTATGGCCTTTCCGCAGCTACTTTCTTGGTGGTCGGTGGCGCGGGCGCTTACTATCTGATGGACAGTGACAAACCTGTCCCTCCGCCATCTTCAGCCGATAGTCCCTCGCCTGACGATGCTAAGGCTATTGCTGACAAGAAGCGTAAGAAAGAGAAAAAGAAAGCCAAGAAGGAGAAGGAGAGAGAAGGCGCGTATTTAAAAGTGTTGGAAAATTGCGTATACAGACTAACAGTCATCGCTATATAGCCAAGGCAGCGGCATCTGAAGAGAAGGAAGCAAAGCCTGCTGCTGAAGAAGACTCTAACTTGCCGCAAATACCCGCTGATCTGGCTGGTCTTTCCGAAGAGGTATGCATGATTTTGGACATAGATCATCAGTATTCACTAACATTGCTATAAAGACTCTGAAAGATTACTCGCTTCAGTACAAAAACGCCGGAAACGCCGAGTTCAAGGCAAAGAACTACGACAAGGCTATCGATCTTTACACCAAGGCTATCTCCCTTAACAAGGACGCTGTCTACTACAACAACCGCGCTGCCTGCTACAACGCTCTCCAACAATACGAGAAGGCTATAGCGGACGCAACCATCGCTCTCGAGCTTGATAATCTTTACTTGAAGGCTCTGAGCAGACGTGCTCAGGCTTACGAAAAGTTAGGCAACTACCAAGAGTCGGTTTTGGACTACACCGCCGCCGCCCTCTTGTCTGGAACTCCTAATGATCCTATTGGCAAGTCTATTGACAGAATGCTTATGCTCTGTGGTGAGGAGCGAGCAAAGGGATTGCTTGAGAACAAGCCCAAGACTTTGCCTTCCGTCTCGTTTGTGAACGCATATATTGACTCGTTCCATAAGCGGGTGGTGCCTGAGTCCTTTGCCAGCGCCGAGGAAGGTACCGGCAACTACTACTTTGCCATGGCCTTAGAGGCGATGGAGACGAAGACGACCGAGGGTCTTTACGAAGCTTTGGCTCTTATTGAGAAGGCCATTGAAAACAAGACTGATGAGCTTGCATGGGCTCTAGAGCTCCGTGGATCGTTCAAGTTCTGGATGGTTGACAACGAAGGTGCTCTTAGCGATCTTACCCAGAGTATCGAAATTGCTCCCTCTGTTTCAGCACTCATCAAACGAGCCATGCTTTTTATCGAGGTTGGCGAACCTGCTCGCTCGAACCAGGACTTTGACACTGCTCTTGCTATTAACTCTAGCGATCCTGATATTTACTATCACCGAGGACAGGTTCACTTTTTGCTTGGCGAGTTTGACGATGCTGCAAAGGATTATCAGAAATCGATCGATTTAGATAAGGAGTTTATGTCATCGCACATTCAGTTGGCTGTCATGCAATATAAGCTTGGAGCCGTTAGCACCGCTATGGCTAGCTTCAAGCGGTGTACGACCAACTTCTCTGAAGCGCCTGAGGTGTTCAACTACTACGGAGAGGTGCTTATGGATAACCAAAAATTTGCCGAGGCGATTGAGATGTTCGACCGGGCGTTTGAGTTGGAGAAGAAGAAGAAGGGCAACACGGGAGTTAACGTCCTGCCGTTGATTAACAAGGCTTTCATTTTGTGGAGCTTCAAGCAGGGAACCGTCCAGGAGGCTGAGGGACTTTTGAAGAGTGCATTGGAGAGTAAGTTGTTTAATGAAATCTAGCCGTGATTGAAGTCTAACAAGAATTTTATTATAGTGGATCCACAGAATGATCTTGCAGTTGGATCGCTAGCACAGTTGCTCATGACCCAAAACCGAATGGAAGAGGCGCTTGTGTACTTTGAGAAACAACTTGAACTATCAAGAAACGAAAACGAAATTATCCAGGCTGCTTCATATGTTGAAGCTGTTAACGTTCAGCTCAAGCTTCTCGAGCGTTATCCTTTGATTAAGGAGCGCATGGAGCAGCAGATGGCTATGCAAACAGGCGCATAAAAAAAGACGGAAGAAACGAGACGATTGAGTCTGCGGACGATCTGATAGTCTTTCGTTTGGAAATTGTAATGATTTCATTTTAATGATTTTCTGCAGAACGAGTTACACTTCACGACTGGGATATTTGTGATGTACTTTATACATATTTACTCGTGTCACTTTACAGTGATACTTTTTGTTCTATATTAACACCTTTCTTTTATACGAATGGACTGACTACTAGTACATAAACGCTTATTCTAAAAAAAAGGCTGTATAACTAAAATTGCAACTCCAGACTTGTATAAACTATTCATTAAACACAATCTTCTTACCCTC
The DNA here is from genome assembly GCA_030572775.1 of [Lipomyces] yamanashiensis. Lineage (NCBI taxonomy): Eukaryota > Fungi > Ascomycota > Lipomycetes > Lipomycetales > Lipomycetaceae > Myxozyma > [Lipomyces] yamanashiensis. The sequence goes on from JAJMBS010000028.1 coordinate 175,923, forward strand.
TGACGGTACAATTGACGTTTTGCCCCTTTGAGATGTCGCCAACGCCATGCCAGGAGTCATTCTTACAATCTTGGAGCTTCGTAATCGCATTGGTCTATCAGTCGTCGGTCTTGCGTTGGATTCTGCCGGAGCAGCAGCGGGTCGAGATTCGGATCTGTCGGCAGTGTTGTTGGTATGGTAGTCTTCCTTTACTTCGCGCTTCGCGGTGGAGTAGGAAGGTTTTTTCTGAATGTAGCTTGCTCTCTCGGGGTTCATAAACTCGGTACCGGGTGCTCTCTCCTCGGTTCTTTGAGGTCTATTACGCAGTGATCGATCTTCTCCGAATTCGACCTTGACACCGACGCGGCCTAGGAGTGTGAAATTTGGTGTGACGATTTCGAGAACTTTGGTGGCTTCGTGGATACTGCGGTAATCAATAAATGCAAAACCTTTGCATGATCCTGAATCTTGGAAAGTTGCCATGCGGACTTTGACTGGTTTGATTGTAATGTCAATCTCTTCTGCGTCCTCGATTTCGTCACCGGTAGAGGTTAAAGGGCGAGACTTTGCATCGACTGTGAACTTTTGCTCGAGGTGCTCAATCTTTGTTTCGAATGGGAGATTTCTAACGAAGAGAATCCATGTAGGCTTCTTGCCTTCGGTCACTACTTTGCTGGCTTTCGCGGCGGCAGAGTTCGGGTCATTCTTACTGCCGGTGAAAACTCGTGCGTCTTTGATTAAAGCTTTACGACCGTCAAATGGTGTTTCTGAGAGAGCAATGGCTCGGTTCATTCCCTCTTCGGTCTTGAAGTCAACATACGCGCAACTGATGTCTGTTAGCTGATGTACTGATATCATGTATAGATATAACTTACCCTTTACGCTTTCCATCGCGACCTTTGGGCATATGAACACGCACTATATCCTCAGACTGTATAGCCTCAGCTGGATCCAAAATTGCTGATTTCTCAATTAACAACCGTCGAAGATCATCTTTAGTGGTCGAATAATCCAAATTTCCGATCCATACTCCAAATTCAGTCTTTGGCTGAGCCTTTGACTCTTTCTCAGGCTTGTCTCCTTTCTTTTTCGCCTGTCCCTCGCTCTTCTTCTCATCAGCAGCCGGTTCGCGAGGTGCATCAGCGGAGATTCCTAGTTTCTTGCGCTTTCGAAGCTCTTTCTTCGACAGTGGCTCAGGCTGCGACACGTCGATTTCGATTTCGTCAAAAGTCTCGGCGCGTTTCCTCTTCGCCGATGAACTCTCTTGATTCTTTTCTTCTTTAGTCATTTTGATCCTATACACTGAGTTTTGGTAAACAAATGACGATGAATATGACGACCAAGTTCACAATTTTTTTTGTGCTTGGGACAAATATATGCGGCTCATCTGAGAGTACTAAACTGGGCATGGAAATCCAATCCAAATCTGACAATTACATAACTTATGTAAAATGTCTGACGTAATTCCTTACTTAGTGCTCCCTTACCCCCAGAGTCGTTTGCCCCGCGAGTAGCAACTGCTTGAAGAGCAGAGGACGGCTCAGGTTCGAAGCTGACTGCAACCGCTTCTCCAGATTCCAGCACCAGCCACGCTTTTATTGAGTGTAAACAGTTGCAAAGGACTCAAGTTGGTGTTGAGTGCTTTGATTTTGTGTAGTAAACGATGTCCGGTCGTCGTGAGCGTGAGTATTGATTGCTTTCTGGTCGAAGATGGCCTGGGCCTGACTTGGATGAGATTCTGACTCTCTGTCTTGATTAGCATCTCCGATTCCTGAGTATCCTCGTTTGCGGACTCGAAGAGCGTGTCATATTTGTCGCCGGAGGAAGGTCAAATGCGACGGAATAAGTCCGAGTTGCGGACAGTGCTTGCTCAGAGGAGCAAAGTGTTTTTACAAAGACGAGCCTGGCTTCCCGGACAACAACACACCGCAGCCAGGCACCACGAACCACAGTAGCAACTTTTCAAACGAAAGTGGCTCTCCTGCTGCTTCTGCTTCTCACGAGCTCAAACGGAGGCGAACGGACTCTACGCCCATCGTCCCTCCGCGGACAGTGTCGACCCCAGACACGGTCTCGTCAAATCCTGAAACAGCGGCCGTATCGGCAAACGAGATTCTCACTAACAATCCTGATGATAAAATGCGCAATAGTCCAGTGCACACTTCTGTTTACAGTGGAATTACCGCTGCCAATCCTAACAGTGAAAGCTTTATTTACTATGGCCCGGCCTCATCGTTTTCGTTTATTCAGCATATTCACCAGGCAATCAGCACAGGAACTATGGAGATGGGTGGTAAAGGTGACGTACCCGAAGGAATAAAAGCATATGGCTTTAGAGAAATGTTTTTCGGCGAAAACGAAAGCAGCACCTCAAGCAACAAAACTGTCCGGGGAGGTGTCCAAATGATGGACCATGCGACTGCGGTTCGATTTGTGGAGAATTTCTACCGCACACTAGCGTACATTATCCCCGTATACCCTCGCGCATATATTGATAACGCAGTGGATCAAGCATTTAAGTCGCCCAGCTTTTTGTCAAACGCTGAGCTTGGAATGCTCAGTGTGCTCGCCACTGGTGCTTCTTTGGCCGGAGAGTCGGAGTGGAGCCAGGTGCTTTATGAACACACAAGGGAAATTATACAGGCAAGTCCCGATGTAATCAGTACCGACAGAGTCAAGGTCCTGTTGCTTCTGAGTCACTTGCAGGCGATGAGTGGAAAACTCAACACTTCTTATGTTCTCTCTGGGCAAGCTGTTCGACTAGCTTATGCTTGTGGATTGCATCGAGAGTTTCCTTCTCTGTCTGCATACTCACATCATGGCGCAACAAGCAGTCATGATCGTCGATCTACTTTATGGGCGCTTTACTCCTTCGAGCGACTTTTATCTATTTTGATTGGTCGTCCATCCGCATTTAACGATGACGAGCTCGATATTTCTGTTCCTGACATTGATTTCCTGAGATATATGTCACGCTTGGCAGGTATCAGTAAGCAATGCACAACCTTGATCTATGGTCCTAAAAATAAGTCTGTGCTTTCAATATGGGAGAACGCGCAACTTGTTGATCAGCAATTAAATGATCTAAGAGATTCGTTGCCGCCAAATTTGAATTTTGCAGATTTTGGAAAACCTGGTGTTGTTTTGCATGCTGATGCATTCGCTATGGGTAGTCGTGAGTGCACTGTACAATGTGCTTTTGTGTTTCTTTACTAATTTGAACGCAGACTATTATCTTTTCAAGACCTTGACATATCGACCATTCTTGTTAATCGACGGTCTTCTACGAAAAGAAGATAGACAGTATGATAAACAGGGACTTACATCTCCACCTGACGGTAACGACCGTGGATTTCTTCCTGAGGCTTGTCATCGTGCCGTCGAGGCTGGTCGTGGATTACTACTCCTGCTTGCTCGTGCTTATTCGACGGATCCTATGCTTGCGGTATGATTTGTTTGCTCTTTATGTAAAAATATGAGCTAATTGATAACATAGAAAATGCGGTTCAATTCTATCTTCCTACAAACCGCGTGCGCACTCTTGCTATTTGATATCCTGCGCGATCCCTCCCGTCGCGACGAAGTAATGACGAATTTCGAGATTATCAATATTGCACTTGAATGCTATCGTTTGATGAAATCCGATATTGCGGTGCAAAGTGGATTGAATTTGATTGAGAAAGTGCAAGAGCGCGCGCTTGAGGTTTTTGAGATGGCGAATTCGATTAAGCATGAGCTTCAAGAAGAGCAGTATGTGGTTTTAAGATCTTTTTGATGAGTTTGGTAGACATTCTAATTTTTCTGATCTAGATCGTCAATGGGTTATTTTGAAAATTTAACGTCGCCAACATCGATACCTGCAGCACGAGCACAACCTACAGCTCCACTATCAGATCCCACAGCGTTCACAGCGCCCCCCACACTAGGTCCGCTGACAGCGCCAACCTCTGATGCCGCTTCAGAAGTGGCACGTAGTAGCTCTGCAGACGCTGCGAATGCTCAGCAACAGCGGCCACTGCGGTTAGATAATATGCAGTTCTGGGAGCATTGGGATGAAGGGTTTGACTGGATAAAATCGGGATTTATGATGCCTACGGATTGAGAACAGAACGGGGATAATGGATAGACATTGTGGATGCAATATTTAACTGTATGAATAGTGGCAACATTATGTAAACATTATACAAGTCATGGTAGAACGCAAAGTAGACCCGGTAATTCGAGTTAATCGGGAAGCTGTACTTAAGGGCGGTCACGTGTTCGGATAATAGATCTCTAGTCTCAAAGGCGAGGCTCACTCCCCGCTCAGCGGTCAAAAGGAACAGAGAATCAACAAGATCAGATCTGTGGTTTTATAAGTAGAAGAATATGCCGGAGAATATTACAGAAGTATCTGAGAAGAAGCGGTTGTTGGCTGCTACAGCGGGAAGAAAGCGGATTGGCAAGAAAGATCGATATGTTAAAGGTGAATGATTCGGATCTTCAATTAGAAAAAGAAGCAAAAATGCTAACCAAAAGGATATATAGATCGCAAGGTTGGAGAAGGTACATATGCAGTTGTATACTTAGGAAGACAAGCATCAACAGATCGAGTTGTTGCCATCAAGAAGATCAAATTGGGCCAGTTCGCAGATGGTCTCGACATGTCAGCGATCCGCGAGATCAAGTTCCTCAACGAACTGCGTCATGAGAACGTGATCGAGCTGATAGATGTGTTTGTATCCTCTGGAACTGCTCGCAGTTTGAATCTGGTGTTGGAATTTTTATCTGCGGATTTGGAGATGATTATTAAAGATCGATCGGTTATGTTCACAGCTGCCGATATCAAGTCGTGGATGTTCATGACTTTGGCAGGACTTTACCATTGCCATCGACACAGTATCCTACACCGAGATTTGAAGCCAAACAATTTGCTTCTTTCACCTTCAGGTCATTTGAAACTTGCTGATTTTGGTCTTGCCCGGCAACAGCCAGGTCCGTACGATCCGATGACTCCAACAGTGGTAACTCGGTGGTATCGAGCCCCTGAACTACTTCTCGGCTCAAGGATCTACACACGAAAGATTGATATTTGGGCAGTTGGAATGATTTTTGCTGAGCTCATGCTACGCACGCCATACCTACCTGGTCAGACAGATTTGGATCAGCTTGATCAGACATTTCGCGCGTTTGGCACGCCAACTGAAGAATCCTGGCCAGGAGTATCCTCTCTTCGAGATTACTTTATTGACTCTACGAAAGCGGCGGCGGTGGGCTCAGCAGGTGATCCAAAGTCAGGAATTTATCCGGCTCCGACGCGAGATCAGATGCGGATGCATTTTTCAGCGGCATCTGATAGTGCACTTAACTTTTTACTTCGGATGACTGTGCTTGATCCTGCGAGACGGATAGACACGCGAGACTGCTTAGCTGAGCCATATTTTAGTGAGTTACCGGCTCCTACACCGCCAGAACGTCTACCAAAACTGAGCAAGAAGGAGAACGCGCCAGCTGTAGGAAGCGATAATGAAGAGTTTCGGAATAATGCTAAGCGGGAAAAGACAGATGAGGAAATAAGCCGGGAAAAGAGATTGGGTGGGATTGCAAAAAAGCTCAAGTTTTAGATTGTTTAGTTATGAATGGGAATGATCATTGGAGTCTTGTTGACATTATTAAATTGTTTTTATCTCATTATTTTAACAAATTGGTAAAGTGTGTCAGGGCACGCCTAGATAGCACCGGCCTCCTTGAGCTTGGATACCAAGGCGTCGACACTGTCGACCTTTGCGCCGCCAACTCTCTTGGGGGGATCTATAGGAGATGTTAGTAAAGCTATGAAATTGGACTGCTGCAGAACATACCTGAGAGCGAGAGGATCTCTAGTCGTGGGGATACGTCAACGCCAAGGTCAGCTGGCGAAAGCTTCTCGGTTTTCTTCTTCTTTGCCTTCATAATATCTTGCAGTTTTGTGTAGCGAGGCTCATTCAGACGGAGATCGGTTGTGATGATCATGGGAAGAGGAGCAGCAAGAGTCTCTGATCCGCCGTCAACTTCGCGGGTAACGGTGACGGTACCGTCTTCTGAGACGGAGACTTTGCTGGCGTTAGTGGCTTGCGGCCAGTTGAGAAGGCCTGCGAGCATCTGGCCGGTCTGGTTGCTGTCGTCGTCGATGGCCTGCTTACCCATGATAACGAGGTTGGCGCCTTCCTTGTCGACGTATGCTTTGAGCAGCTTTGCGATAGCGAGAGGCTCCAGCGAAAGAGACTTGCTGTCGTCGATGCCGGGGACTTCAATGAGAGCAGCTTTGTCTGCTCCCATCGCAAGACCAGAACGTAGCGCATCCTGGGCTTTCGAAGATCCGGCGGAGACAAGGGTGATCGCTTCAACGAGGTCTTTCTTTGATTCACGCAATCGGATAGCTTCTTCGACCTGATCCCAGACTGTTAGCCAAGCCACAGAGAAACCGCAGGATCAGAATACAAAACAAAGACTCACAGCTATTTCGCAGAAGGGATTCAGACTGAACTTGACTCCGTTCGTCTCGACTATGTTCTTCGCCGAGTTGACCCGCGGCTTAATAGCGTAGTCAATGACTCGTTTCACAGGCACGACGATGTTGAGACGAGGAGGCATTGTTCGTTGTGTTTTTGTGAGTGTTTCTGTGTATTTTTCTGGTTGTATCTAAGCAAACCAGAGTTAACTCTGTTCAAATACTCAGCAAACACCGGTTCGTGAACTTTTACCGCGGCCCTCGGGCCAGATTTTCCATCAAACCGCCCCGCGTGAAGCTCAGTGTAATCACGTGATGTGCACGTGAGGAAATGCTAATTTGCCTAGGCAGCTGGCCATTGTCTGTTCTACTACTCCACAGAATACCAAGATTTTGCAGGAGAATACTCAATTCAAACGAGATATAGTTAGCTCATGGAAATCACACCGTCAGAAGAGGCTGTTCTTCAAGCTGTGCTGCGTGTGCGCGCAGACGAGCCTTCGCTCGGGCTCGCGAAGGTGCAGGCGAGGATCAAGAGCCTCGAGCCTCAATGGTCGTTGTCGCTCAACAGGCTGCGCACAATTACACGATCCAGTTCATCAGCTGTATCTGCTAAGGAGGTCGTGATACCGGAGAGCGTCAAGGTGAAGTTGTATGTGCAGCACACGGTTTCGAGCCCGGTGCCGGGACTCACGATGCCCCCGTCAGTCGCTGTCTTCAACTCAACAACTCGCGGGAAAGGTCTCGAGGCCACCCAGGCTGTTGCGGAAGGCACAGTGCTCTGGTCTGAACCTGCGCTGGTGTTGATCCCGCCAGTGTCATTGGCACAGCATATTCCCGCTGGCAGAGCATGCTCGTTCTGTGCGCGCCCACTCGGATCTGCATCTGCACTCATCATGACCTGCTCAACCTGCAGCGGACGGTGGTGTTCAAGCCGATGTCGTAAGGCTGACCATCTTCACAAACATCTTCGTCATGGTCAATATGCTGCTGAGTGGGCCGCAATCGAGCAATATGCCGCTGAAAACCAGTGGAGCGGAGTCTACTTGTACGCCTACGCTCTCGCCGCTTCGATCTTTGAAGTCGCTGATGATCCAAACGGACCTCATCCTATAAAGTCTGGCGTTGACGGTCTAGCAAAGATCAGCCAAGAAACTCGACAGAAAGCCGATCCGCAGTACGAGCAAAATATGTTTATGGGCGAGCAGTTTGAAATCATGTGGCGGGAAGGATATCGAGTTATTTGTAAATTCTTCACTCACTATTCGACTCCTTCATACGAAGACTTTCTATACGGTCTTGGAATGGTCAATATCAACAATCTAGACGGAAGTATATATCTTTTACAATCACATCTCAATCACTCCTGCGACCCTTCCGTCGATGTCAAAATCGTCAGCCGCACAGCTGGAGTCAAAGTCGTTGCGAAACGAGCACTCGCAGTCGCAGAGGAACTCACAACCACATATGTCGACTTGAAGCAAGATTTAAACACTCGACGGAAAGCATTAGCTGAAGGATGGGGATTCTGGTGTACTTGCCCGCGATGTCTGAAAGAAGAAGGAGGCGAAGAGTTTACCAAATCAGTTCCAGAGGTCAAAATCACAAAAGAAGACATTGCTTCCGAACTCCCAGAAAAGGTAGCAGATTTATCTGTCTCCCAAAAGAAGAAATCAAAATCAAAGTCAAAGTCGAAAAAGAAGAAAGTAGAGCCTGAAAGGACTCGAAAGAAATCAGTCACGTTTGACGAGACTGTTGTACAAATTGAAATTTAGCTACTGTAAATACATTACTATTCGCATTATTAAAAATGGTCATTTTTTCTACTATTTCATTTAATAATACAAGTAGTGACAATAATAACTTACAATCAGTACGAATCATCGAACCCATTTGTTCACCAACCGAAGAAAACAATCCTCAAAAAACCAGTCCGTTGCCCAAAAATCTAATGTCGCATTCGTTCAAGTCGATCTCTGACTACTTGAGCAGGCGCCTCGGAGTAGTACAGTCGTGGTCTCGCGTTTGTAACTTTCGAGCCATCTGCTGCGAATCGTGACAAATCATCTTTCGCATCACGCATATCGATATCTCTCGTTGGCCCGCTGTTTGAGCCGCGGTCGGTGGTGTATTGGCTAGTGTCATGCGCCATTCCAAGAGGGTTGCTGATCCGATCACGTAAAGCGCCTGGAGCTGATTTCACACGCAGTGCGTTCACTTCAACCAGCGCAACAGTACTATCTTCAAACGAGACTTCCCATCGTTTAAGTCTTCCATCGGCACTTTCCTCTGTCTCAACAAACTCGGTGAATTTATCATCTGGGATGTATTCCGTCTCGAGCGTCTTTCTGCCTTTCTCATCTATAGGAAAGGGTTTACCATAAAACTCCTCGCGTACACGCGCAGCAGCCTCAATAGACGCGAACGCAACAAAACAGTGCGTTCTGATCGAGTCGATCCAAAACTTGCTGATTTCCTCACCAGCTAGCTCGGTTATATACCGTTTCAAAGACGGGATATTCAAGGGCCGGGAAAAGTTCTTGATGTACACAGTCTTTGTAGGCTTGTAGCGCTCCATCGGGGTATCTGGACTACGCTTGATGTCAATAGCTGGCTCCTGAGACAATTTATCAAGCGCCATAGATCCGTCAGACGCAGTGGTAAAAGACTCCTGATCTTTGACGCGTTTAGAGGAGAATTCAGACTCTGACGATGCAGATTCGACTGCCTCCATCTCGTCCGCTGAACGCTTTGAGGAGACCGGCTCTGGCACAGCTTGTGCAGGCAGTACTGGCTCGACCTTTGACTCGACCTGTGGCTCGACCTTTAGCTCGACCTTTGGCTCGACTTTTAGCTCGACTTTTGGCTCGACTTTTGGCTCGGGCTTTGGCTCGAGCTTTGGTGGCTCAGGTTCGGTAGCAGCAGGACCAGCAGCAACTGGCTCTGGTACGTCTGATTTGACTGGCTCTGGAATTAGAGCTGGCTTCTGCTCTGGCTCGGGTACTGTAGTGTCGACCTCCATTTTCTTTTCCTCCATAACCTTCTCCACAGCTGGTTCTTCAGGCTTCTCACTCTCCTTCTCTACCACGTCAACTTCAGTCGATTTCTCAATGGCAACCTCTGTGATCTGTTCTTCTGGAGCTGATTCTTCAGCACCACCAGCATCAGCCTGCATGAGCCTATCTACCAGGTCTTTCTTCAAACCAGCAGTCGATAACCCTCGCTGTTTGAGCTCATCTTTAAGCTCGGCCACCTTGAGCTTTGAAAAGTCTGCCATAGTGACAGAATTGCTTATAACTGTGGATGTAACGTGTAGTATAGTACCGTTCATGCTGCTGGTTCTCAGTATTCATTAAACGGATAAAACCCCTTGCCAAAAAAAAATATACAAATCAAAATCAACCAGGATCCAATTATCGCGTGCAAACAAGATCGTAGCTGACTTGAAAGCACGCATCAAAACGTGACAACAGGCCGGAGCGCGCTTCATCGAACGCGGCCTGGGGAAACCACGACGCGTGCCAGTCTATCAAAGCCCTAACCTGACATGAAAACAACACTGCTGTGTGCTTTGGTGGATCAAGAGCAGATTGTGTTTGACTGCCTGGTTTGTGGGAAAGTGGTTCTAGTCGAGGAGTGTGGAAACGATGCAAATATAGGTATTGGTTTGTATACAGAATGACGTTCAGTTTGTTTGGTTTTGGCGGAGGAGTCAAGCAAGGAATCGCGAAACGAGTGTGTTTTTTCTGCAACGAACTGTATTCTTCTGCGTTGACATTCAGACCTGCCATAAATGGTTATGAATGGAAATGTGGGAATTGTGAAGCAATCAATGTCATTGATAAGGTATCTCTATTAGGTTTATTGTGTGGTGAATCTGCTAACATTCGCAGAACGGAGAGATTGTGGACTACGTCCCCGAAGACCTGGGAGGTGAATCGCTTATATTCACCAACCCTCAAACCTCTTCTTCTTTCGATAACATATCACCATTCTGTCCACAATGTGTGCTTAACCATCGCATTGTCTCTGAAGCACTGGCGAGTTACTTGCCGCCCGAATCTGATCCGCGATATGCAGAATACGAAAAACGTGCCTCAGCATACAAAACCGAGCTTGAAACCCGATATCCACCGTTTTGCGATAAATGTCGTCAAAATGTTATTGATCGTCTAAGTCGGAATAATTATAAAGCACGGTCACAGATGCTCGGTAGCATGCTTAAGAATCGCAAAAGACCAGAGCGTGCTTCGTCAGTCGATCTGAGAAAAGTGTCGCCCTCTGCGATATTTGGAGTAAATAAGGTGCTAGGAGATGGCAAAATTCTTAAATTCAAATGGACTCCTGTTGCGAGATTTAAACTGGCACTTTGGCTCTTGAGAGCTGCATGTCTGTGGCTCCATGTGCTGTGTCTGTCAACTGTATTTATGTGCAGTAAGTTCCTTGTTTTCCAAGATTCTATCATACTGACATATTTGAGACATCTTACTTCCTTCGACACAGCTGAAAAATCTGAGTTTAGTTCATAGCGCTAAGTTTGATTCCATAATCTCAGTCTGTCATTCGTTACTAGAGACTTCACTCGCACTCTATCGCGACAGATCAAGGCAACCGGAAATAGCCTCAGATCTGGCGACAGAAGTATTTGCACTTGCTTCAAAAGCAGTTCAAATTGGAATTTTGTACTTCTTTTGGAATTATAAATATTTAGCAGCACTGCGCTCGCCAATACAAGTACGATTTGTGGGAGTAAAGGATTTCTACGTAAGTACTTGCACGCCGCTGTTGTGTAGTAGTTACTAACTGGACATTGCAGATTTGTCAATTCTTCGTGTTAGTGGAGTATTGGGCTGCTGTATATTGTCTGCCTAGATTTTCTGAATGGAATTTAGACGAACATGCCTTTGTTCTTGCCAATGGGTTCTTTCTTAGCACGACTTTACTGACATTGTTGATTGGACTTACTTGCATCAAACTTGAGCCAGTGAAGACTGTTGCGGAGGCTGTTACCTCACGCCAATCATCCCCTTTGGCCTCGGACCGGCCATTACTGGCATCTCAAACACTACTTTCCCGTCCTATGCCAACCCCAACGACAAGGAAGCTGCCGGATTACAGTTTCCCTTCGTCAACAATCCCTCCTAAGCAAAATTACGGCGCACTGACAAGTATCAACCAAGGCCTTGAAGACGAGATGGACTGGAAACCAGCTATTGTCACTGCATCCACAACTGGACAGTCGTCTTCTTTTTCGCCGGTATCTAGTTTTCCCAAGTTACCAATCGGGAGTTCATTGCCGCCGCCGCCAAATGGAGTGCGAACCTCTACGTTGTTCCCATTATCTGCAGGAGAGTCACAGAGTATAGCACTGCAACAACAGCCTATATTTTTTCAGGGGCCTCGTGAGAATATACGCAGAGAGGATCTGGAAGACTCTAAAGCTGCGCTGGCGCCTCAGCGGTTCTTTCCTAAAGAAGTTCCAACCGGACTCGAAGACATTTTCGCACCCGCTCTCAAGATAAGCGATGAACCCGATCTTAGACGACATAAACGCGTGAGTTCAAAACATAACGTATTTGGCACCACTATCGAAGACGCAGAAGAACCAGGAGAATCCGGATCGTCGCTGCTCAAGGACTCGGCTACTTGGATTGTCACGTCGGCGGTGGTGTGGGCGATGTTGCGAGTGTGCATATACGGATACCAGAGGATAATGCCTTCGGTGGACCATTTCACGAAGTTTTAAGAGAAATTTATGTGTATTTAGTCTTTGTATACCAAATATAATGATCCATAAAGCAATTCTAGTAAGTAAGTAAGTAATATATGATTCTAGTTAGTGAGTATGTGCGAGCTCGTTACTAATTACTTACGTAACCAATTGTGCATACACAAGGGTCTCGTGTTTGTCCGGGTTAGGTGTTTGCAAATTGAGCGCTTCGATTGGCCGCCGTCGTTCCCGAGAAAGCTTCACGACGCCAGGAAGTCATACCACGAAACCAGAAAAAGGTGCAGTCTACGTTTCCACAATCTACAACCAGAATCAACACAAATCAAAATGGCTATCGCTCCTATTACTGGAATGCTTAAGCGTTCTGCTATCCGTGACATTACTCTTTGTATGTTTTTCCTGTGATTTTAGTGGGGATTTGGGGGGGGTGTGCTTTGGTGCTGCTTTGAGCGATCAGAGAGAGAGTTTATGCTAACTGGTTTTCTTCTAGCTTTGTGTATGTTTCTATTGTTACTATTGAGTTATTGTGGCAGTTTGATTCTTGGATATTTTTGAGGAAGCAGCTGGATTCAAGATGAGATAAGAGTGCGACGGTTCAAAGGACAGTTATTGACTGACTGGTTTTAGGCATTGGATCCATTGGCGGCAGTTTCTACTGGTGAGCTTTTAGTTCGTGTATTGGTGTATTTTAGATTATACTAACATTGATCTAGGTACCGGTAAGTTTCGAAATTAACGATTACAGCATCGATCGCGTCTCATCCAAGTCCACCAACTTCTAACACATTCACTTAGCATGAACCTCCCATACATCGAGCGTTTCGAGGAGGGCGAGAAGAGATTGCACGCCCTCTATGAAGAGCGCGAAAAGACGCTTGTCTTCACCAAGCACCAGCTCGATAACCAGAAAAGATTCCAAAACGCCGATTAAATATCTGGTATTTTGTTTCTTTTCTCATGTGAGGTAGACGATGACGCGGGGTCTGGTTGGCGAAATTATTTTACAGTTTGCATATAAAGAGATATTTGTTAAACATGGAAATGCGGTTAAACAGATTTGTGGTTGCAGATATAATGTTAGCTTAACTGAGCAGCATTGGTAGTCAGTCTTGAGATCATTTAATGTGTATATTGGGTATGGCTTATAGCTTCTACAGATTTAATGTCGTGTTTTTAAACAACAAAGTTTTTTGTTAATATTGATTTCCTAAGTACGTGTCAAGTAGTATTTTTTTTGATGGGATGAATCGCAGAGAAGTTATGTAGAGCAAGGTAAGTTGATCACATTTGATGCTAAACTCTCATATCGCAAACGAATAGTCAATCCGTTTAATCTTCTTAATCTAAATTCAAACCAGCAGCCAGTATGTAGGACTATCAAACAAAATCTGAATAAAATGCATGCTCTTGATCAGCAGCTTTGCAAAATGCGCATCTGCGATCTAGATATTTGCATTTTATTCTGTAGCCATGGACTTGGTCCTCGTCAGTTGCGCCCCAACGTACTACTCTGTCGATTATTCGATCAAAAATGGTGCGTTCGTCACAGATGCAGGGGTATCGTTCTTCGCTGTCGTGTTTGATGGCTGGCTCTTCAAGGGGCATTGCGCTGCAATGTAGTACACGTCGTTGGCTGAATTTGATGGGTCCTGGTGCATAGTCAGTAAAGCTCGCTCGTGTAATGGCAGATAAAGGACACGCATACTTTCTTTCCCTATTAATAACCGCTGCGCGCAATCAATAGGATTCTTGCTGTTTCTCAACACATCTCCGTTCTCAGAATCGTCCTCTTCATCTCCAGGATTGTCATCAGCGGTCCTATATTCAAGACCTTCCTCTAAAGCACGGTCAAGAAGTATATCCTCGTATCGAATCATCGCAAGTTGCTTCTTGTTCTGTTGAGCTAGACGGTGTTTTGTCTTTGTGTTGCGAAAGTCCGGGTTTGGCCCGAGCGAGACTTTGTTTGCAAGACCGCCGAATAAGCCGACCTCTCGTTCGCGAGTCGAGAAACATCGTCTCAGGGAAGAAAAACATGATGAATCTGACTGTTGAACAAATTCAGAAGAATTTGTGAATATCAGTGGCATTGTTTGGGTATTTCTGGTAAACAGGCGGAGAAAAGTGGCCTAGATGTAGAATGTGGGGTATCGTTTCGTAAGCTAGAAACAGATCATAATCTGCACAGGAAATGACCTTAAATTCTAGCAAGTTCCATTTGAAAAACTAAAACTAGCAAGAGTCGGAAATAACTGTGCAGCAATTAGGGGTATTTTGAGAACAAGGAGCGAGATGTGGGAAGAGCAAGGCGGGGGGTGTATTAGACAAGCTGAACAAGACTCGAAAACGCGCACTTTCTACCCACTCCACCCTCAGCACACCCACTCTAAACAACACTTACTTCTACTAATAGCAAAGTAGTATTACTATAACAATATTATAAACAATTGTATGACAATATAATATAATAACGGCAATCAATTGCAAAGAAGGCATCTCAAATTCAGGGGTAATTGGTTGCTATGGCGACCGCAGCTGTTTGTTAAAATAAAGTTCTGTTACCCAAAGCGGTTAGTCATTGTTTTGGTGCACTGGGCCTGGTCATCGTTCACCGGTCGAAAGTCAACCTTGAGTGAGCTCTTCGTCAGGGTCTGCACGTCCAATCCGCTACTCTGCTCGTCCATCATCCTCTGGCTTTGTGAGAAACGTCTGCTGTGCTGCCAAATACTGAGTAGAATCAGCGGAACAGCCTGAGTTGCTTCGTACAAGTCTGATTTTGTTCTGTCGTGCGCTTGATAAATAGAGCTTCGTCGTTGCAAGTGAGTGTCAAGTGACCACATTTATAACTCCTACTCTTCATCTTTCGTTTGTTTGTGATATACTCCGTCAAAGATATGCATGGACATACGTCTTCTCCGCGACGGCAACGATCAGTTCCGACTATCGAGTTCTTAAAAGGTTTCAAGTTCACTTTTTTCAACATAGAGCAGTGCACAAACTAACCACCTCAACCAGACCGACTGTATCTGGCTGCAAGCGACTCTACACCCCATGATACTGACTCGGCGGCATATTTCACTGTCGATGATGCCTTGCCGTATAACGCATTTCACCATGACTTTGGCCCGCTACATATAGGCCATCTGTATAGATTCGCGATGGCGTTACACGAGATACTAGCAGTGAGTAAATGTACATGGTACATTGCTCAGCACTGTACGCTTACACATTTAACAGGAGGAAGAAAATAAAGAGAAATCCGTTGTGTTTTACTCTCGAACAAATCCACGATCACGGGCAAATGCTGCGTGCTTGTTATGTTGCTATATGGTATGTGGCAGTCTGTCTCACGTCTAAGATACCGCCAATCTCTAACATTTCACTTATAGGTCCTGATCCAGTCGTGGCCACCACATCTGGCACTTGCTCCTATAGCACAGGCTGAGCCTCCATTTATGCCATTCCGTGATGCTGGTTATTCGGTTGCGGATTTCACCCTTTCGATTCAAGATATTGTATACGGAGTGTGGAAAGCGAAGGATAAGGGCTTATTGGAAATGCGAGATTTCAATCTTGAAGAGTGAGTTGTATGAGCATGGAAGCAACAAAAAACTGCTAACACATTGTAGGTACGAGACTTATGAAAGAGTTGAGATGGGTGATTTCAACGCACTTCCGCCTCATTTTGTAGCTTTCGCTTCGCCACAGTACAACATATCTCCGGATCAGACACCACAGAAGCAGCCATTGGCTGTACGCAATGTTCTTGATTATTTTGTTGAGAACGAGATTGATGTAGTTGTGCGTCTCAATTCGCCGCTGTATGATAAACACATTTTTGAAAACCGCGGGATCCACCATGTCGATATGATTTTTGAAGATGGAACATGTCCGGA
Source organism: [Lipomyces] yamanashiensis (assembly GCA_030572775.1). NCBI lineage: Eukaryota > Fungi > Ascomycota > Lipomycetes > Lipomycetales > Lipomycetaceae > Myxozyma > [Lipomyces] yamanashiensis. The sequence goes on from JAJMBS010000028.1 coordinate 191,995, forward strand.
AATGGAAATAGTACGAAATTTCATTGGCATTTGTGTGGAGGTTATTGCAGAAAATAAGATGATTGCGGTACATTGCAAGGCCGGATTGGGACGAACTGGATGTCTAATCGGCGCGTATTTGATCTATGCATATGGATTTACTGCGAATGAAGTGATTTCATACATGAGATTTATGAGACCAGGAATGGTTGTTGGTCCCCAGCAGCACTGGTTATATTTGCACCAGCAGGAGTTCCGTGAATGGAGGTATACTATGGGTTATGGAGCGCCGTCGTCGTTACTGGCGGGTCATCGCCCGCTTGTTTTGAAGTCGTCGCTGCGGGAGAAGACTGGAAGCCCACGGACTCCTGTGCGCAATATTTTGGGTGATGTTGAAAATAGCGCGGCACTTCCAGCACCGACACCTGGTCAGCCGCGCAAGTCGCCGCAGGCACGATCGCGGACGGTGTCTGCTGCTGCGAGCGAGAATCTAGAAAATGAGATGCTGTCTACTGAGATTGTCAAGGGCGAAGATTTCATGATGCAAGATCGTCCTAACGAGAGTGACGTGAGCAGCGGAGGACTAATGGTTCGCAAGACAAGGTCAACGAGCGCATCACCAGGTCGCCGGGCGGTTAGCTATTCTGCAGTGACGACGACGACTACGACGATGATGACGACGACGACGATAAGTCCACGGAATTCGTCGGCACGGGTGCGCGGAGTTTCAGGAACGACGATTGTGAATAGTGAGAAAACGAAGGGGCCAGCTGGAGGAGTGCGAAAAGTGAGTGCGCGATCATCGCGTCGGGCGTTGTAGGTGATGAGTTTTGCTTTTGCTGAGGGAGGGAGTAGATACTATAGTGGCGGGTAGAGTTATTGTATCATAGAGCAATCGGATGCTTTCTGGATTAGTTGAGGAATGTTTGTTTGCTTTTGCTTTTGCTTTTTGTGCGTTTGGTGATAATTTTTGTGAGTTTCGGCAGAGTAATTGTAATTTCACTGATATTTGACTATTAATACTGTGTTGTGTTGTTGCCTATAAAGGCGGAATATGCTGAGACTTCTTTGGAGACGCATTAGCGTGGGCTGTCACGTGTACAATAAGGTTTGGAGGCGACCGAGGAGCAAGATGATCTGCGAGGAGAAAGAGAAGCCGTAGAAAGAGGAAAATGGAGATGAGAAGAATAAATAATGATAAGAGTTGAGAATAAGAAGAGTATATTGACTAATAAAATAATCTAGCGAGATTATTCAAGTGAAAATACAATCAGAAGTGGAAGATCAAAGAAGACAAGAGCTGAATGAAGATGCATAATACTCGTATTCGGATCTTGTGAGGCGTTGTTCGCGAAGAAACAATGCGCTGACGATAACAGAAACGACGACGAAGAGCGAAGGAAGGCCGTGAGTCAGCCAGCCAGCGACGTCATCGATGAGGAAGATGTTTTTCGTGGGTTTGTTTACATTTGTGTTATTGTTTCTGGAGCCTTGGTTTGGTTTGTTTACCTTTTTTATCGTGCTTTTCTGTGCTCAGAAATACATTCAATCGTTTTCATTGTCGCCCCGTCTCCTATCGCCCACTACGACAAAGTCCGATATCAACTTAACTGCGCAAACATTTTACATTTCACACCATAATAGCAATATACATTTACCTTTAAACAACGAATTTGTTCGTCCGCATGTGCGCTTCCCATTCTTGGCCCTGCTCTTTCTCGTCCCCACCAGCATCCTCACTTCCTCCTCCTTCCTCCCCCTCCCTTACTCTCCTACTCCCCGTCCTAAGCCCTTCTTCTCCTCCGCTGAAATTACCTGTATTTTGTGCCTCTGTCGCAACTGAATGGATCATCGTTCCGACCATCTCCTCGTTCTCATTCACGGGCACGTGCTCCCTCTTCCTTCTCTTTGCCCTTCTCTGCTCCTGCTAACACCTTCTTCGCACAGACTCTGGGGCAACGTCTCACACTTTGATTATGTCTGTCGTGCTATCGACCAGTATTATGTCTACGACGATCTTGCTCAGAACTCTGGGCTAGGCGACGAAGCGTATGTTTCTGGCAGTGGTCTCAATTGTGCCGACTCTGATCCTCACAAGGAACAGCAGCAGCAGCTCAGTGCAGCAGATATCGAACAGCGCGTGAAGCAGCTTCGTGAGGCGGGTAAGCTAGCGAAGAACAGTAAGTATCTCAAACCGTACGTCCTCGTCACCCGTAGCAATGAGGGCTACCAGACCTACGACGGGATCGACATGTGTGGCGAGAAAGTCACCCAAGAGGTATGTTTTCTCTTACTATTGTTTTATGTGTATAGTTATTCATGATATATGTCTTTACAGATCGAACAAGCCCTTGAAAGCTACGAACAGCAGGGTATTCGCATCAGCAAGATCTCCATCACAGGCTACTCGCTTGGCGGGGTCATGGCCCGCTACGCCATCGGATTGCTCTACCAACGAGGCGTCTTCAAGAAAGTCACTCCGGTGGTATGTTCTTCTTTGCTGATTATGATTTTTTTAATTTGCTCAGCATACTAACTCTTTTAGAACTTCACTACGTTTTGCACGCCCCATATCGGCGTACGAGCGCCTGGAAAGGGACTTCCTACTGCTCTTTTTAACACTTGTGTCCCTAGAACCTTTTCGGCCACTGGCCGCCAACTCTTTCAGAATGACAAATTTTCAACCTATGACAGACCGCTAATGTCTCTTCTAGCAGACAAAACTTCGATCTTCTACCATGCGCTCATGCTTTTTTCCAACCATGCGCTCTATGCAAACGTTGTCAACGATCGTCGTACGTCGTGGTTTACCGCTGGTATCTCACACACTGACCCGTTCCTTGATCTTCACAATGTCTCGCTTAACTATCTGCCTGGTTACGCGCCAACCTTGATCGATGTTTCTAATCCAATCTCGCCTCTTTTGCCGAACCAAGATCCAGATATGAATCTTGTCTCTGGCGTCTCTGGATTGCGCGCTGGAGTGAGTATCTTGCCCACTTTGTTCATGGCGATTATAAACATCTTCTTTATTTCGCCTCTTTATGTGCTTGCCTATCTTATCTCGGCCGCTATTCAAACGTTCTACTCCTCCCGCAGACTGCGTGAGTTCCATTCGAACCACAAGGGCCGCTATGGTATGGATGAATTTCGTTTGCTTCACATTGACGAGCAGATCGAGGATGTGGTTGACACTGTACTTGGTGATTTTTTTCCATACAGTATGTCGCATGCACATGTTGACGATCTCATGTCATCTGATGAGAACACGACCGCCGGAACATTTGACGAGAAGAACTATTACCATGTACCTCCTTTAGAGATCTCAGATCTACAATCGAAGATGATTCAGTCGCTTAACACTGTGCCATGGAAGAAGTTCCCCGTTCACATCACCAAGACCAAAGCCGCGCATGCTGCAGTCATTGTGCGTCATATGGACTGGAAGGGAATGGAGGAGGGCGAAGTTGTCATTCGACACTGGCTGAGCGAGGTCCTTGAGATGTATTAATCTCTTCTCTCTGCTTGTAGTGCAAATGTTTTTTTGGCAATTTCATGCGCACAGCAGCTCTACAGCGGGCGTTTTTTGTCTTTTAATTGTGAATGTTACGATATTTATATTATGTCACCGTGTTGAATATATGTTTGTTGATCCATTTATGACTTTTGGCGCGCAGTACAACTGTACAACGTAGATTACACCTTGAATAGGATAGTAATAATACCTATATACAAAGAATATATACTGCTATACTATTATCCTCTTATTATTCTCATATAATCGTAATCGCGTACTAAGTTGTGCACGTGCGGGGCCGTCGGGCACTCAGAGCTGAGTCGGAGGCCCGGGGGGTGAGTCTTATCGTCCTGATTGAGGCCAGTGCGCTGTTGACATTCGAGGGTTTTGTGGTTGCTATTTGGGCACTCCCCCAGCACTGCCTACGCCCTGCATACATCCACACTTAAAACTCCATATATTCTGGAACTAGTGAGGAGTGTCTGGTTGTTTTTTTGGCTGACAGTGTTTGTTTTGCTGGAGTGCTGTTAGCGCCTGAGAGTCACTGCGAGATTACGAATATTATCTAATCAGTCTTTATCGCTTCTTCTCTTATCGGGTCTGTGTTTTTAATTGCACTGCAAAGAGAAATATCAAACACAATATGGCAAAGTCAGCAGTCACTCCAAGGTTAATATATCATGTGGCAGTTATCTGTCTGGGTGCTCTACAGTTTGGATATCATCTGGTAAGTCGCGTTATTCTTTGCTGTTTGCTGTGGGACGAATCTTCGATAAGAAAAGAGAGCTGACGAGACGAATGTGTTTGATAGTCTGAGCTGAATGCCCCCGAAGCGTACATTTCATGTCAAATCAAGTACAGAGAAGGCTTTGAATACAATTATAGCACGAGCGCGCTGGTCGACTGTATTCCCATGGACGCAAACAAGATTGGTCTCATCAACTCGATGTTCAGTGTCGGCGGCTTCATCGGGGCCACTTTTGGCGGACGCGGTGCAGACAGATTCGGTCGTCGCGGTCTGACGATGTTTAACTGCATCGGATTCATTCTTGGACCTGCTATCATGGCTGTTTCTACGAACTTTGGCTTGTTGATGTTGGGACGCTTGTTGGCTGGTCTAGGTGCCGGCGCGTCGTTGATCGTCACCCCAATGTACCTCAACGAGATCAGTCCGCCCAAGATGACTGGTCTTATCGGCGCAATGACTCAAGAGTTTGTGAATATTGGAATTCTCAGTGCACAGGTGTTTGGTATTTTCTTGTCGAGTTTTACTGGCTGGCGTATTATCTTGTCAATCGGGGGCATGTTTGGAGTATTGAACCTCGTGCTTGTGCCGTTCTGTGTCGAGTCTCCTAAATGGCTTACCCTGCGTAACCGTGCGCATGATGCTCGGGTATCGCTGATTAAACTTAGAGGACTGACTGATGGTCCTGAAGTCGCTGAAGAGCTCATGGAGATTGACATGCTGATCGAGGGATGGAAAGACCATCAACTGGATC